>JXCR01137700.1:88044-209319 GCA_002079205.1 Phalaenopsis hybrid cultivar | reverse complement strand
TGTCAAGCTTGTGCGATTTGGTTGGTGAATGTGAATAAAAGAGAACTCTAAATATTTTTCGAGGATGATTGGATGAGAAGACTCTAACATGAGTGAATGTTTCCATCAAAATATTGAGAGGGGCTTTGAATCCAAGACCCCTACTTGAGCAGGAAATGAGCATTATCTCTCCCTGGAAAACTTTTGGGACATTATGAGAAAGTATTATAAACTTAGATACCTCGGGGAGAAGTATATTCTTCCTCTCAGCTATCCTATTCTATTATGGAGTTTCAACAGAGGAACTCATATGGATGATATTATTCNATGCCTCGAGGAGAAGTATATTCTTCCTCTCAGCTATCCTATTTTATTATGGAGTCTCAACAGAGGAACTCAAATGGATGATATAATTCTTTGCAAGGTCCAAGGATCGAGTTGAAGTATTCCTTTGTGTTATCAATTTTAAGAATCTGAATGTTGCATTTGAACTGAGTGTAAATCTTGTGATGAAATGAATGAGAAATTGGTGTAGTTTCAAATTTCTCCTTCATGCCAATATCCCATTAGTTCTAATGTGATCATTAATAAAGAAGACAAACCCTTTGACTCAATTGATGTTCTGCAATTCTAATGTTCGCTTAAATATCACTGTGGACAATAAATAAAGAATGTGAGAGTTTACACTGAGATAAAGAATAAACATGAGAAGTATGATTAGCCAATTGGCATGCTTGACCCTGATAACCTTGACTTTTTCATAATAAAGAGATGGGGTACAACTTTACAGCAAAATAAAAATTGACATGATATTGATGATGATATTGTAATAAAATTTGACTTTCAACAGACTCAGACACAACAAACTCAAAAACATGGGAAGATGACGATAAATAGAGCACTTGTGTGTGAAGAGAATAGCTATCATTGAGCACGTATAGACCTTGTCAATCATATTCCCGAATCCAGCACATGAAATTCATAAGAGTTGGAATGGAATTTACTAACACAATTCAAGTCAAGAGTATGCTTGCTAATTTAAACTAAGTTACAATCTAATTGGGGAACATATAGCACCAAAAAACCTGAATATCTTTGGGGACTTACATTTCTCCTTTTCCAATATTCCTAGAGTTAGATCCATTGACAAGTCTAACAAATTTAGATATGATGATCTTGTGGTAATTCGTGAAAACATGAATGTCTCCAATCATGTGATCAGAAGCACCTGAATCTATTATCCAAAGTCAAAATCTTCCATTATTAGAAGGATATGATACATTAGTGTATCATCAAGCTAGAAGGTTGCTTACTCGCGCTAATAAGAAGCTTCACTAACACCTCTAGTTATTCATTGGTGAAACTTCACTGTATTGGTCCATCCTCCTTTGTCCAGGTTTCCAATCTGCAGGTTTCCCGTATATTTTCCATAACTAATCATTTGTGTGACTAAGTTTCTTGCAATATTAACACAATGGATGATTCTTCTACATTGAATCATGCCATATACTAATTGTATGTATACAAAACTCCAAACAGTCCACNGCTTCACTAACACCTCTAGTTATTCATTGGTGAAACTTTACTGTATTGGTCCATCCTCCTTTGTCCAGGTTTTCAATCTGCAGGTTTCCCGTATATTTTCCATCACTAATCATTAGTGTGACTAAGTTTCTTGCAATATTAACACAATGGATGATTCTTCTACATTGAATCATGCCATATTCTAATTGTATGTATACAAAACTCTAAACAATCCAGTCTAGCCTTCAGCAGCACCAATAGACGCGGATGAGCAATCCTGTCCAAGCCAAAGTCAGATGATGAAAGCTGCTATAATTTCGTCGAAATTGAGCTTGAAGCTCGAATACCATGAAGAAAGGTGAAGAATTATGGATGATAGATATGTAAATGCCCTTTTTTTTAGCATTTACAACCTGATTCCTATGTAAATGCCTTTTTTTCCTTGCTTCTGNCACCAATAGACGCGGATGAGCAATCCTGTCCAAGCCAAAGTCAGATGATGAAAGTGTCGGCCGTTTTATTGTCCAACTTCGTAGTTTGGAAAAGTGATGATTTTGTGATTTTGAAAATAAATATAACTTTTTTTTTAAAGAAGTAACTTTTTTAATTTTTAAAATAAGTGAAACCAAACGAGTCTCACATTTTTAAATAGTTTAGATGATTTAGTGTAGTACTACAAGCAATACATTTATCCCGAAGAATAAATATATCACTTGTAATAGGGATTTAATCATTTAGACTAAACAATATGTGACATCCGTTTGGTCTGCGAAATATTTTTATAAAAAGGCCAACAAGTTCCCCCATCTAACATAAAAAATTAGATAGGGTTTATTTTATCTGGGTTCCTGGTTCCCTATAGAGGCAAGCCCCTATAGTTAATTACATCTTAAATGATCAAAATCACTTAAGATAACTCTCNCTTACCATAATGGTAAGCTGAAACATGTTCATGCCAAATGTAGAAATGCACAGAGATCGCTTCGTACAAAAGTGGATTTCAAATATAAATGATTTGAAGTTACAAATAAGATCAATGGTTTCTGATATACTTATAAAATCAGAGTGAGAGAGGCCAGGGGGTAATGTTATGTTTTATAATATAAACTGCATATAAACTTGAATTGGATCCATGGTTCTTAACACTAAAGTTATCGTCCATGTAATTTACAAGTGATTAGCACTACTGGTTATTAGTTAAAAGACTGTAATTCTCAGGAAATTCTAGTCGTATCAAGAGCATCTTGCGATTATATGAATCTTTATGATTAAAACTAAATAGATTTTACTTGGATTGAAGCTTTCCACGTGTATCAGAGATTATGTATATACATGATTCGTAATTTCTTGTGAAATAAATGCAAAGTGCACTCATAATAAAGTCATGCAATGGATAAAGAGGTTTTATGGTAGAGATCAACAGCCCGTTTCAGATTTTGATTAACAACATTGTCTATGCAAGTTAAAAACTGGCTTATAATAAACTAGGATTTAATCATGAAAGAATCAATCATGTGATGGCGAATTAGGGCAACTAGTCGGTGTGAGAAGGCTAGTAGAGTTGGGTAAGGAAGGTTCTAGACCAAGGAATGAAAAAAGAAACGGCAAAGGAGGTTGAGGAACGGCGAAAAAGCTGTGGTTAGACAGCAAATTAGATGTCAAAACAGCAGTTTGCGGCTGTCCGACCAGAAAGCAGCAATGCAAATGGCAAAACGGTGAAATACGGATGATGGTGAGGTTCCACTAGCTATTCTATTCAAGATAAAGATTCACCGCTTCCAGAAAAATATGCTACACCTCTTCAAAGAGATGAAACCAGGCAGAAAAAGTCTCCCAATAATATAAACCAAGGAAGAAGTTCTCCAATTAGATTTTAAGTATGCAATTTTAAGTAACATGCTGATACTAAACAAATGAAACCCTAATTAGAAATAAAAATATACTAATAGAGCCCTGCCCACAAGAACCTTGAACAACTATCCATGGTAGACTGCAGAATTCCTGCTATAGTTTTTCATGGGACGGAAAATCCTATTCCCACCTCCCACCCGATCGAGCAGCTTCCAAGGCTCCCGTGTCACGAGGTGCTCCTGCATCCATCATGTCTTGTAGTAGAGCCCAAAAAATTACCAACAGGTGGACCATGTTAATATATTTTGTTAACCTTGGGGATAGAACCGGAGGCAAATCTTATTGACGCAAAGAGTATCAATACCCATTATATGATTTACTAATAAGGAAAGAAATAAAAATGAGATATAGTAGAAAATCAAAAAAAAATAAAGAATTCAAGCTAATAACTCAGAATAAACATAAATCAATAATGGTTAACACTTGCTATTAAAAAATATTCTAACATTGCCCCCGAAGTTGAAATATAGATGTCACTCATGTTTAACTTGGATTTGAAATCATCGAACAGTGGCCGAGGAAGCTTCTTTGTGAGAATTTTTGTCAGCTGACCACTAGATGACACAAAAGGAACACAAATTTCCCCGGACTCAAGCTTTTTCTAAATGAAGTGTCGATTAATCTCAACATGCTTGGTGCAATCATGTTGGACCGGGTTGTGAGCAATGTCAATGACTACCTTGTTATCACAGAACAACTGTAGGAGAGCAGATATTGTCATATGTAATTCGTGGAGCATGATTAACCAGAAAATTTCACTAATTCCAAGGGGCATAGATCGAAATTCAGCTTTTGCACTGCTTCGAGCAACTACATACAGCTTCTTACTTTTCTGACCAAGTTTTCCTAGACAAATGAGTAGTACCCCGAGGTAGATCACCGATCATAGACAAACCTGGCCCAATCCACATCTATGTAAACCATAATAAAACGAGAGGTGTTGCGGGAAAACACAAATCTGAGTGCGGTGTACCTTTAAATAGTAAAGAATCCGATGCAAAGCTTGAAGATGTTGCTCATAGAGATCATGCATGAATTAATTTATTATCCCAATTGTGTAGCATATGTCGGAGCGTGTATGAGCAATGTAGATGAGTTTCCCTACAAGATGTTGGTAGTGAGTCTTGTTTAAAAGAATTGCATTGAAAGCATCAAGAAGTTTTTCATTTGAATCCATTGGGAAAGCCGCTGGTTTGCAAAAGAGAAATTGTTCTCTATCAAAAGGTCAATCACATATTTTCGCTGAGATCATTTCAAAGGAAGCAACAAGAATGTCTTTCATAAACCCCAATGCTGGTAGATCAATACCTGTGAGAATAATATCATCAACATAGCAAATAGGATAGCTACCTGGTCGTTGGAAAAATGTCGGAAGAGGAGAGTGGTTCAATTGAGCTCGAGTGATCCATGGCCTACCACCACCTTTATGAATTTCTCAAACCATGCCTGTGGTGATTGCTTCTATCCATAGAGGGATTTTCGTAGCCTACATACTTGTCCTTGAGAAAGTGGAGTGAAAGCTTGGAAGAAGAACCATATATACATCCTCTGTTAGATCTCCATTCAGAAACACATTCTTGACATTAAGTTGGAATAAGAGTCAATCTAGATTCATGTCAAGGGATAAGAGGAATCGCATGGTGTTTAATTTAGCAACTGGAGCAAATGTCTCCATATAGTCAACTACGTAGAACTGTGAGTACCCTTTGACGACCAATCATTCCTTGTTGCGTTTAAAGGATCCATTAAAATTAAACTTGATGCTAAAAATCTATCAACATCCCACTACTCTGTTACCACGAGGAAGATCAACAATATCCCAAGTATGGTTCTGCTGAAGGGCATTCATCTCCTCCATGAAGGCAGCTTTTCAAACCAGGTTTGCTAAGGCAACCTCAATAGTAGATGGAAGCTGATGATTGGTCAGGACCGTAGCACATGCTCTGTAGGTTGGCGATAATCCACAAAAAGATACATAGTTTGTCATGGAATAAAGAGAGCATGTTTGATTGCGTACCTTACTAGAAGAAACGATTTCCTCATTTGGAGTTGGAACAGTGTTGGGAACGTTGTCCAAAGGGGATTCAGGTCCAGTAAGGGGTTAGCGACTCTAGAGTAGGTGCATTAGAACGAGTGGATCGAGTGTGGATAAGGAGAATGAGAGGATGTGATCGTGGAACCAAAGGAACAAAGGGCTTCTTCCTGGTAGGAGAAGTGAGCAGAACCAAAAAAACAGAGGGTACCTCAATGGTAGGTGGTGTGGGGGAAACATCCATAGAAATAGGGTAAAAAACAGTGTCCAAGAACTCTAACTCCCCCTCACTCGAGGACAAGCTAGAAAAATGGGGACACTTTAAAAAAAAAAGACATCGACACACACATAGACCTTATTTGTGGTTGGGTCAAGGCATCGATACACTTTTTGAGTGACAGTATACGATAAAAACACAATTTATAGACTAGGGATCAAGTTTATTCCGAGTTGGGTCGTGTTCCTAACAAAAGTTGTGCGCACAAAAATTTTTGGATTTAAAGTGGAGAAGATCCAATTGTTAGGAAAGCACGATCTCAAGACGGCTAAATGGGTATGGAAGTTGTGAATTTTTTAGAGAAGTCTATTGATGAAATAAGTGTCGTAAGAATGACATTATGCCAAAAACGTTTTGGGATATTATAGTGAAACATAATAGAGCAAGAAAGTCAGGAAGTTGTCAAATTTTTATCTCTGTCACGCTATTAAGTTGAGGAGTGTATGCACATAAACTATGATGGAGGATGTCGTACCAATAATTGTCTTAATCTAGAGTTAAAAAATTCACGATCATTGTAAGTTCGAAAAAATTGAATAAGAGTTTTGCATTGGGTCAAAATGAAGGTGTAAAAGTTTTTGAAAGTGACAGCAACTTCTGATTCATCTTTTAAAATATAGACCCACGTTATCGGAGTATGATCATCAATCAATATAAGAAACCACAATTTATTGGTGTAGCTAGAAGTGCGAGAGGGCCCCCATAAATCACTGTGAATAAGAGAAAAGAGCGGAAGATGTGCAATTTGGGGATGGATAAGAAACATGATAACATTTAGATAACTGACAGGTTTCACAATTGAAATTAGAAGAATTTTTATTATTAAACATCAACAGATACAATTATTTTAAAAACTGGAAAATAGGATAACCCAAATGACAGTAAAACAATATAATAGGACATGCAATGGACTTAGATAAATTGCAATTATTGAGTGGAGTGTCCTCATTCTCCGTGTTTTTCTCTTGCAAGAAGAAGAGCCCGCCTACCAGATTAGAGTTTCAATCATCCTCCCTTTAATGTTTTGGGGCATTAGAGTGAAACATAATGGAGCAAGTAAGTCGAGGAGATGTCAATTTTTTATCTACGCTACCCTATTTAGTTGAGTGTAGGTACATAAGCTATGATGGAGGATGTCATACCAATAATTCTCTTAATCTAGAGTAAAAAAATTCATGATCATTGTATGTTCGAAAGACTTGAATAAGAGTTTTGAATTAGGTTAAAATGAAGGTGTGAAAGTCTTGGAAAGTGACAACAGCTTCTGATTAATCTTCTAAAATATAGACTCACATCACCGGAGTATGGTCATCAATCAAAGTAAGAAACCACAATTTATTGGTGTAGCTAGAAGTGCCAGAGGGTCCTTATAAGTCACTGTGAATAAGAAAGAAATGACCGGAAGGTGTGTAATTGTGGGAAAAAATTTGCGTGCGATAGACGTACGCAGCGCTGCGTGCGATACTGGGGTTATACCGAGGGTACAAGGGGGTTACATCCGCGGTATAACCCCTTGTAACCTCCCTGTAACTTCCTGTAACCTATCTGTACCCTAAAATAAGTTTCGCGTTTCTGTTATCATATATTAAGAGGTTACACGTAAGTTACAAAGAGGTTACAAGAAGGTTACAAGGGGTTATACCGTGGATGTAACCCCCTTGTACCCTCGGTATATCCCGATATCGCACGCAGCGCTGCGTACGTCTATCGCACGCAAATTTTTTCCGTAATTGTGGGGGGATAAGAAACATGATAATGTTGAGCTAACCGACTTGTTTCACATTTGAAATTAGAAGAATTTTTATTAGTAAACATCAACATATACAATTATTTTAAAAACTAGAAACTAGGATAACCGAAAAGACAATAACATAATAGGACATTTAATGGACTTAGATAAATTGCAACTATTGCGTGGAGTGTCTTCGTTCTCCGTGCTTTTCTCTTGGAAGAAGTAGAGCCCATCTGCCTACTTAGCAGTTTCAATCATCCTCCCCACAACGATCCTAAAAGAGACNGTATTTTTTATGTGATATGAAAGATTTTGGTGGTATAGAAGTAAGGAAAAAAAGGCATTTACATAGGAATCAGGTTGTAAATGCTAAAAAAAGGGCATTTACATATCTATCATCCATAATTCTTCACCTTTTTTCATGGTATTCGAGCTTCGAGCTCAATTTCGACGAAATTATAGCAGCTTTCATCATCTGACTTTGGCTTGGACTGGATTGCTCGTCCGTGTCTATTGGTGCTGCTGAAGGCTAGACTGGATTGTTTAGAGTTTTGTATACATACAATTAGAATATGGCATGATTCAAAGTAGAAGAATCATCCATTGTGTTAATATTGCAAGAAACTAGGCACACAAATGATTTGTGATGGAAAATATATGGGAAACCTGCAGATTGGAAACCTGGACAAAAGAGGATGGACCAATACAGTAAAGTTTCACCAATGAATAACTAGAGGTGTTCGTGAAGCTTCTTATTAGCATGACTAAGCAACCTTCTAGCTTGATGATACACTAATGTATCATATCCTTCTAATAATGGAAGATTTTGACTTTGGATAATAGATTCAGGTGCTTCTGATCACATGATTGAAGACATTCATGTTTTTACCAATTACCACAAGATCATCGTATCTAAATTTGTTAGACTTGTCGATGGATCTAAATCCAGGAATATTGGAAAAGGAGAAATGTAAGTCCCCAAAGATATTCAATTTTTTTTGTGCTATATGTTCCCCAATTAGATTGCAACTTGCTTTAAATTAGCAAGCATACTCTTGACTTGAATTGTGTTAGTAAATTCCATTCCAACTCTTATGAATTTCACGTGGTGGATTCGGGAATATGATTGACAAGGTCTATATGTGCTCAATGATAGCTATTCTCTTCACACACAAGTGCTCTATTTGTCATCATCTTCCCATGTTTTTGAATTTGTTGTTTCTGAGTCTGTTGAAAGTTAAATTTTATTACAACATCATCATCGATATCATCTCAATTTTTATTTTGTTGTAAAGTTGTACCCCATCTCTTTATTATGAAAAAGTCAAGGCTATCAGGNGTAGAGCCCAAAAAATTACCAACAGGTGGACCATGTTAATATATTTTGTTAACCTTAAGGATAGAACCGGAGGCAAATCTTATTGACGCAAAAAGGAGTATAAATACCCATTATATGATTTACTAATAAGGAAAGAAATAAAAATAAGATACACTAGAAAAGGAAAGAAAAAATAAAGAATTCAAGCTAATAACTCATAATAAATATAAATCAATAATGGTTAACACTCGCTATTAATAAATATTCTAACATTGCCCCTGAAGTTGAAATATAGATGTCAGTCATGTTAAACTTGGATTTGAAATCATCGAACAGTGGCCGAGGAAGATTCTTTGTGAGAATATTTGTCAGCTGGCCACTAGATGACACAAATGGAACACAAATTTCCCCGGACTTGAGTTTTTTCTTAATGAAGTGTCAATCAATCTCAACATGCTTGGTGCGATCATGCTGGACCGGGTTGTGAGCAATGTTAATGACTACCTTGTTATCACAGACCAACTGTAGGAGAACGGAGATTGTAATACGTAATTCGTGGAGCATGATTAACCAGAGAGTTTCACAAATTCCAAGGGGCATGGACCGAAATTCAGCTTCTGCACTGCTTCGAGCAACTACAAACAACTTCTTACTTTTCTGATCAAGTTTCCCTAGAAAAATGAGTAGTACCCCGAGGTAGATCACCGATCATAGACGAACCTGGCCCAATCCACGTCTATGTAAACTGCAATAAAGCAAGAGGTGTTGCGGGAAAAAACAAATCCGAGTCCGGTGTACCTTTTAAATAGTAAAGAATCCGATACAAAGCTTGAAGATGTTGCTTATAGGGATCATGCATGAATTGATCTAGTATCCCAATTGTGTGGCATATGTTGGAGCGTGTATGAGCAATGTAGATGAGTTTCCCTACAAGATGCTGATAGTGAGTCTTGTTTAAAAGAATTGCATTGAAAGCATCAAGAAGTTTTTCATTTGAATCCATTGGGACAGCCGCTGGTTTGCAAAAGAGAAATTGTTCTCTATCAAAAGGTCAATCACATATTTTCACTGAGATCATTTCAAAGGAAGCGACAAGAATGTCTTTCATAAACTCCAATGCTGGTAGATCAATACCTGTGAGAATAATATCATCAACATAGCAATTAGGATAGCTACCTGATCATTAGAAAAATGTCGGAAGAGGAGAGTGTGGTTCAATTGAGCTCGAGTGATCCATGGCCTACCACCACCTTTGTGAATTTCCCGAACCATGTCTGTGCTGATTGCTTCTATCCATAGAGGGATTTTCGTTGCCTACATACTTGTCCTTGAGAAAGTGGAGTGAAAGCCTGGAAGAAGAACCATATATACATCCTCTGTTAGATCGTCATTCAGGAACACATTCTTGACATTAAGTTGGGATAAGAGTCAATCCAGATTCATGTCAAGGGATAAGAGGAATCGCATGGTGTTTAATTTAGCAACTGGAGCAAATGTCTCCATATAGTCAACTCCATAGAACTGTGAGTACCCTTTGACGACCAATCGTTCCTTGTTGCGTTCAAAGGATCCATCAGAATTAAACTTGATGCTAAAAATCTATCAACATCCCACTACTTTCTTGCCCCGAGGAAGATCAACAATATCCCAAGTATGGTTCTGCTGAAGGGCATTCATCTCCTCCATGAAGGCAGCTTTTCAAGTCGGGTTTGTTAAGGCAACCTCAATAGTAGATGGAAGCTGGTGATTGGTCAGGACCATAACACATGCTCTGTAGGTTGGTGATAATCCACAAAAAGATACATAGTTTGCCATGGAATAAAGAGATCATGTTTGATTGTGTACCTTACTAGAAGAAACAAGTTCCTCATTTGGAGTTGGAACAGTGTTGGGAACATTGTCCAAAAGGAATTCAGGTCCAGTAAGGGGTTAGCAACTCTAGAGTAGGTGCAATAGAACGAGTGCATCGAGTGTGGATAAGGAGAATGAGAGGATGTGATGGTGGAACCAAAGGAATAAAGGGCTTCTTCGTGGTAGCAGAAGTGGGCAGAATCAAGGAAACAGAGGGTACCTCAAGGGTAGGTGACGTGGGGGAAACATCCATAGAAATAGGGTAAAAAAATAGTGTCCAAGAACTCTAGCTCTCCCTCACTCGAGGACAAGTTAGAAAAATAGGGACACTTTCAAAAAAGAAGACATCGACACGCACATAGACCTTATTTGTGGTTGGGTCAAGGCATCGATGCACCTTTTGAGTGGCAGAGTATCTGATAAAAACTCAATTTTTAGACCAGGGATCAAGTTTATTCCGAGTTGGGTCGTGTTCCTAACAAAAGTTGCGCGCACAAAAATTTTTGAATTTAAAGTGGAGAAGAACCAATTGTTAGGAAAGCACGATCTCAAGACGGCTAAATGGGTACGGAAGTTGTGAATTTTTTAGAGAAATCTATTGATGAAATAAGTGTCGATAAGAATGACATTATTGCAAAAATGTTTTGGGATATTAGAGTGAAACATAATGGAGCAAGTCAAGAAGTTGTCAATTTTTTATCTCTGTCACCCTATTAAGTTGAGTGTAGGTACATAAGCTATGATGGAGAATGTCGTACCAATAATTTTCTTAATCTAGAGTTAAAAAATTCACGATCATTGTAAGTTCAAAACTTGAATAAGAGTTTTGCATTGGGTCAAAATGAAGATGTGAAAGTTTTTGAAAGTGACAGCAGCTTCTGATTCATCTTTTAAAATATAGACCCACGTCATCAGAGTACGATCATCAATCAATATAAGAAACCATAATTTATTGGTGTAGCTAGAAGTGTGAGAGGGTCCCCATAAGTCACTGTGAATAAGAGAGAAATGAGCGGAAGGTGTGCAATTTTGGGGTGGATAAGAAACATGATAACGTTTAGATAACTGACAGGTTTCACAAGTGAAATTAGAAGAATTTTTATTATTAAACATCAACAGATACAATTATTTTAAAAACTGGAAAATAGGATAACCCAAATGACAGTAAAACAAGATAATAGGACATTCAATGGACTTAGATAAATTGGAACTATTGAGTGAAGTGTCATCATTCTCCGTGCTTTTCTCTTGCAAGAAGAAGAGCCCGCCTACCAGATTAGCAGTTTCGATCCTCCTCCCTTTAACGTTTTGGGACATTAGAGTGAAACATAATGGAGCAAGTAAGTCGAGGAGATGTCAATTTTTTATCTACACTACCCTATTTAGTTAAGTGTAGGTACATAAGCTATGATGGAGGATGTCTTACCAATAATTCTCTTAATCTAGTGTAAAAAAATTCATGATCATTGTAAGTTCGAAAGACTTGAATAAGAGTTTTGAATTAGATTAAAATGAAGGTGTGAAAGTCTTTGAAATTGACAGCAGCTTCTGATCAATCTTTTAAAATATAGACCCACATCATCGGAATATGGTGACCAAAGTAAAATATGTTGAAATTTTCGTACATCTTTTATACTGTTTTTAATGATATTACACTTTAAATAAAGATATTTTTGATGTTTTATTACAGGAATGATAAATTAAGATCAATAGAACAAAAAGATGCAAAAAGANGGCAGGGCCCTATTAGTATATTTTGATTTCTAATTAGGGTTTCATTTGTTTAGTATCAGCATGTTACTTAAAGTTGCATACTTAAAATCTAATTGGAGGACTTCTTCCTTGGTTTATATTATTGGGAGACTTTTTCTGCCTTATTTCATCTCTTTGAAGAGGTGTAGCATATTTTTCTGGAAGCGGTGAATCTTTATCTTGAATAGAATAGCTAGTGGAACCTCACCATCATCTGTATTTTGCCGTTTTGCCATTTGCATTGCTGCTTTCTGGTCGGACAGCCGCGAACTGCTGTTTCGGCATCTAATTCGCTGTCTAACCACAGTTTTTTTGCCGTTCCTCAACCTCCTTTCCCATTTCCTTTTTCGTTCCTTGTCCTATAACCTTCCTTACCCAACTCTCCTAGCCTTCTCACACCGACTAGTTGCCCTAATTCGCCATCACATGATTGATTCTTTCATGATTAAACCCTAGTTTATTATAAGCCAGTTTTTAACTTGCATAGACAATGTTGTTAATCAAAATCAGAAACGGGCTGTTGATCTCTACCATAAAACCTCTTTATCCATTGCCTGACTTTATTATGAGTGCACTTTGCATTTATTTCACAAGAAATTATGAATCATGTATATACATAATCTCTTATACACGTGAAAAGCTNCTCTATATATATATATATATATATATATATTATATCTCCATTGATATTATTTTCTTTGAAAAACAATCCTACCCCAAATCTAAAATTCAAGGCGAGAGTTTGCGTGGATATCATATTTGGGATATTACTCTAGATACCCATACTGATCTAGAGTTATCACAACATATTCTACTTTAATCTCTCTCAAGATCTTGTCTCCCAAGTTCCACCACTTGAAAATGTCCAAAATGAGATGGACAACAAGGAAATGCACAAGGAACTTCATGTGTACACTAGAAGAAAGAAATACACTGATCAGGATAAAGCTAATATGCAACCATAAGATTGTTTTTAACAAAACATGAATTTACACATCTCTAAAGGTCTAACGGAGGTGAAATCCAGTAGAGAAGACGGGTATACAAATTATGTTATCCAATGGTATGTTTCTTAGAGGAAGTTATCTTTACCTTATAAATCTTTTGTATCTAATCTTGATAGTGTGTAGATACCTAAGTCATGAAGCACTTCAAAGTCCATAATGGAAAAAAGGCAGTTGAATAGAAGATTCAAGAGCTTGATCTAAATGCCTCATAGAATTTTACAAAGCTTCCTCTAGATAAGAGACCCGTTGGGTGCAAATGAGTACAAAGCAGATGGGAGCATTTAGAGGTTCAAGATTAGGTTGGTGGCTAAGTTTCATTCAGTCGTATGGGATACATTATCAAGAGACCTTTGCACTATTGATCAAGTTAAACACTGTAAGACTTTTTTCCTTGATAATGTACAAAGAGTGGGAGTTGCATCAACTTGATATCAATAATGCATTTTTGAATGAAGATCTTGAGGAAGAAGTGTATATTGAGATTCCGCAAGGATTGAAGAATGACTCAAATAAACATTTGGTTTGTAAACTAAGAAATGCACTATATTGCCTTAAATGATCTCTACAGTCTTGGTTTGATAAGTTTACCAAGTCTATCAAATATAATATAGGTGCATTCAATGCCAAACTGATCATAAAGTATATACAGGGAGATAGGTAACCTATACTCATTGTTTATGTTGATGATATGATCTTGATAGGTGATGATGAAAATGATATTGAGATGATTAAGGAGGTTCTTGTCATTAATTTTGAAATTAAGGAATCTAGAAGTTATGAGATACTTTCTGTGCATAGCAGTGTCCATGTTTGAGATGGGGATTATGATATCCTTAAGAATGTATATTCCAACCCTACTAAAAGAAACAATCTTGTTAGGGTATAAACCTGTTGATACTTTAATTTATTTCATTTAAAAAGTTACATTCAGGGGGAAAAAATACACCGGTGGAAAAAAAGTAGATACCAGAGATTGGTGGGTAAGCATTTCTACCTGTCCCACACTAGACCTGATATCGCCTAGTTTGTTGGCATCATGATTCAACATATGAATAGTTCAAATGAAGACATTTGGAGATGGTTTACATAATCTTGAGGTTTCTTAAGAAGACCTCTAACAAAGGGTTAGTAATTTAAGAAATCAGACAATAGGAAAGTAGAAGTTTACATCGATGTTAGTTTGGCAAGGGTCACAGACAAAAGATCCACATTTGGGTATTATTTCTATGCATGGTGAAATATTGTCATATGGAGAAGCAAGTAGCAAACAGTGATTTTTAGTAGTGCATAATTTGAGTACCAGATTCTTGCTTTGGGAATTTGTGAAGCATTGTAGATCCACATATTAATTTTAGAAATCAGACAACAGGGAAGTAGAAGTTTACATTGATACTAGTTCGGCGGGATAATTAACAGACTTAAGATCCACATATGGGTATTGTTTCTATGTAGGGGGAAATTTTGTCACATGGAGTAGTAAGCATAAAAAAAATCCCATCAAGTTTTTTCTGGCGACTCCACTGGGTAGAGTTCCTCTCTCCATCTCTAGTTATATCTTAATATTTCTTTTCATTCGTGACATGTTTATCATTCCCTTCCGAGGATTTGACTATCTATTATATAAAGGACAACTTTAATTGAGTGTTTTCTCAAAAGTATTTATTGAGATGTAATTAATTTTGAGGGAGCCCCTCATAGGGTTACCAAACCCAATAATTAAAATAAACTTTATCTTATATCCGTAAGATAATGAAAAGTTCCTGATTCCGCAGATTCATGAATTACAAAGATTTTTCTCATCTGAATGAGTAGATCTAGTTGTTTTTAGTTGTGCAGAATTCAAGCACCAGGTACTTGCTTTGGGAATTTGTGAAGAAATTTGGATCCAAATGTTACTAAATGAGGTTAGATCCAAAGGGGACTAGATGAGGTTGAGATCCTTCACAGTCATTCCCATAAAGATGTTATGCAACAGTCAAGTCACTATTAGAATTACAAAGAACCTTGTGCATCATGACAGGACCAAACACTTTGAGATTGATAGACATTTTATCTTGAAAAGGTCAATGATATTATTCACTTAATCTACATTCAAGTTTATCTTACGGGGGAGTGTAAAATTTTGTACCTATTAGATGGACCTGATGGATTTCCATATGGGCCCCATGATAAATTTGTGGAAGCTATTCGAGGGGGAGTTTTTTTATTTCAGTTTTAATAATTTCTATTGTGTTTTTCATTATGTTACATGTCTTTTCTTTTCTTTTTTTTTTTTTTTTTTTTTTTTTTTTTTTATTTTTTTTTTTTTTTTTTTTTTTTTTTTTTTTTTTTTGTTTCCTAGACATTATCTTATATAATAAGGGGAAATGTTGTGACTTGGTTGAGCAGAATAAGAAAATATGGTTCACCTATCTTCACATTAACTTCACATTAAAAGTATCACTATTGTTTAAATACATCTAGTTATTCATATTTTTATGACACCAGTGTAATAAATGTAAATATAAATGTTTAGGTGTCAGATATGTAAATACAAAAGAATTGTGTGGTTTGTATGTAAATATTTCAAAAAGAAAATGAAAGTCTCAAAGTGGAGTTGATTGGATCACCAAATAACATGAATCAATGGTTCTTGCTGTTTATCTTTATTAATGCCATCAAAGTTATTATCGTCTTATTCGTTGAAATAAGCAATGTTGGTTATATTGTTTTCAGATGAATCATACAGTAGCCATGTAAATTATTTAATTATAATTACTGTATTGCCCAGTACATTGATACTAACTAATATTATATTATTTAAAAATGACAAATATTTAAGTTAAAAGTCGATGTAAAATAAGCTAAAATTATTAAAATATTGCTGGTAAGATTCTTTTATTCACCTAAAGCATTTATTGCCATATTTCGATTTTTGCAAGTCGTATTAATGCTTTCACACGTCATATCAAATATATTTTACTTTCTATGACAACATAATGAGGACAACCAATTTATAGTAATGGTTATTTCGCGCAGAGATGAAATTGATGCGTGATCAAAATATTTTCATTATTGATATGAATTTTGATATAACTTTTTTTTGAGTAAGAAATATTTAAAATTCAATTAAATATCTTTGAATTTTAATTTCAGCAAACTAGTAGTCAAACTGACAAGCTGGACGAGACACTTAATGATATCAATATTGATCAAATCCGAGTTAAATTAATCATATATCAAGTCATTAAACTATTTTTGAGAGTTTTTCAAACATAATTAAAAAGTTAAATATTTATTAAATTTGATAAGTTTATAGTTAAATAAAGTGTTTTGATGAGATGAATCCAACAATTTCAAAATCACTCAATGTTGACATCATCAAAATCTTAAAATTTTCATCAAGTGATGACCGACCAAGAGGATCTCTTTGGGTCGCCCGATCAAGAGTGGACCGGATCACTTTCGATTTGTAATCTGGATTCTATAAATAGAACCCTAAAACACTCATGGGATGATGGAAGGGGAGCTAGACCTTGGGTCGGAGGAACATTAGTTTACATAAAAGGGAGATGCAACCCAACATTATGCACTGCGGATCTGTCCAACTCTGATCGTCGCAGCCTTCGGCCAGTGCAGCCCCCGCTTCCAGCCACCGTCACCTACTGCAACCTCTTGCATCTACAACTATTAAAAACATTCGACCACCGTCAGTTTCTTGCTCTTGATGCAACTGACCAACGCTGCCGACCAACTCCGACTGTCATCATCACCGTTACTGATCCCGACTTACTATTTATGTGCACGGTATAACAATGTCTTTGATGATATTTTTCACTTATTTTTCTTTACTTTGCAACAGAACTAAAAACTTGATCTTGGAAAAAATAAGAATTTAACTTTTTAATTTATATATGAATTGGGATACTACTCAAGTACGTATCGTTATCAAGTAATATATGACTTTTTGATTAAGCCCCAAATATCGAACCCACAGGAAATTTCACAATATGCACTATTAATCAACAAACTTTCTATTTTAAAAAGACAATTACTTAAACTATAGATACTTTCACGGTAGGTAAAATTCAAATCCTTTTGGTATTTTTGATATTTTGACAAAACAATAAAACTTGTAAAAATAACTTGAGTTTATGTAAATGAAAAACACTTGATATGAAAATATCTCTCTCCTTATCATGCGTCAGTAATAAGTATTGGATTTTTGTTGTGAAAGTATGCAAAATGTGTTGTGCTAAATAGGAGCAATATTATTTTTTACCCTGACTAGAGATGTTATAAAGAACATTGGCTAATTTAAAGTTTGAATAGTCCTGAAGACCGACTAAGCAGGGAAGATACCAACTCTCACTCTAGAGTTCCCTCGATTCCCTCTACCTGAGGGCTAACATCTCGTATCAAAACCTAAAATAATAAACCAAGTTGGGGGCTTTAACCTGTCACTTTAAAGTTCTCTAATTCTACACCTTTCAAAGATTATTTCCGTATTTATTTGCACTCAATCATATGAATTACATTCTCATTCATACAACCTCGTGTGATTCTTTCCAATTGTTGACTGAGACAATACTAGCTCGGTTCTTACATGTTCTCACAACAAATTTTAACATCTAGATGAGTCAGATCAAGAAGTAAATGAAGTATATGTAATTAAATCATCACAACTTCTTTCAACATTAAAGACTAATACTCTCCACAATTTCCGTCCAACACTTTAATTACTTATCATTTTAAGTAGAAAGATAAAAAAAACTACTCAGAATTCATTGAGAAAACACAACCACACTTTAGTTTAAAAGTAGAAATCATTGTCAAACCAACAAGAAGTTTCAATTAAAACTAAAAGTAGTTCAAAAACAAAGATAAAAACTTATCTCAAATCCTCCACCGAACTCTTGAAGTTTCTTTGAATCTCTTCTCTTTTACAAAAGTCTTGACTCTCACAATAAAACTAAAAACAGAAAGAATAAAGTAAATTTGTGGTGTATGAAAATCTCTCCAAATGTTCCTCTCAAAACTCCCCTTTTTAAGCACTTTTCAGGACTCTTCAAAAGTCTCAACTTTCTTCTTTTATGAATCTCCAAGAGGTGTCTTGGTAACTCTTCAAAATGTGTCCCAATTTGATGTATTCCCCAAAGGATGTCTCATTTCACAAGTTTTTTAATCATATTTTCGTTTCTAGTTGTCATAACCACCCTCTTTAGCTAATAAGTGCATCAAATGTCTCTTCAAAATTCGAGAAAATGAACTAAGCCTTCAAATAATTGCCTTTGGCGCTTAAGCGCGGGGCCTCCGGCATTTAGGCGCGACCTTCTCTGTTTCACCTGCGCTTAGGCGCCAAAACTCTTTTGCACAATTTTCACATTTTTGCTCCAAATTTAATCATTTTTCACTTCTTTTAGCATTTTCCATCTTTTTACTTGTACTTGAAAGAAAAACACAAATACTTTCCATTAAAACAGAATATCTCAAAAATATGTATAAAAATATGTCTAAAAATACTATATATTTTAGGTGTAACAAAATCCCTCAAACTTAAAATGTTACTTGTCCTCAAGTGACACTTCAATCTTTAAAAACCAAATAAGTATGATGTGTATATGAGTTTCTTTAGGAGTTACTAAAATTTAGATTTAGAAATATAGTAGTCTAATTTTGAAAAAAAATTTAGTAAATGAGACAAACTTAAAGTTTAGAAATTTTTAATGTTAAGAAATATGAAAATATGAGTTCCTATCTAATTCAGAAATATTATAGATTTTTCAAATTTAGAATTTAGTCCTTTTATTATCTCTACTTAAAAATTTTTATTAAGAATAATTTTGCTTACTATATTATATCCCTAAGCTTAAGAGTTTCTCAAGTCTTATACTTTAAAAAGATTAAATGTGGAACCAATTTTTGATTAGACACAAATCCTCAAGCTTCTTCTCCCTTTCTTTTTTTCTTTTTCTTTTTCTTTTTTTTTCTTTTTTTTTTCTTTTTCAGGCAAGGATTACTATATCTAAAGAGGTCTTTAATGATTTGAATTTCACTTCTCATTTCCTAAAGCAAAGTCCTGATATAAATCTCTTACTTATAAATATAATAATAGTTTTGAAAATTATTTTTAATAAAAGAAATTTAAGTATTAAAAATAAAAGTCTAAATTTCTAAATTCTTCAAAAATACAATTTTTCTTACTAAAGATACTTACATTATATTTAGCATTTTCTACATTAAAAATTTTTAACAGAAAGTTTTTCTTCATTATTCAGAATTTTAACTAAATTTTCTTACTCATGTCTATTGATTCTGAAACTGCTTATATGCAACCGTATAATAATGTCTTTGATGATATTTTTCACTTATGTTTCCTTTGCAATAGAACCAAAAATTTTATCCTGACAAAAATAAGAATTTAACTCTTTAATTTATATTTATATTAGGTTACTACGCAAGTATACGTATCGTTATCAAGTAATATATAATTTTTTGATTAAGACCTGAGTATCGAACCCACAGGGAAATACACAATATGCACAAGTGAACAACAAACTTTATATTTTAAGAAGACAATTACTTAAATTAAAAATATTTTCGCAGTATTAAAATTCAAATCTTTTTGGTATTTTTGACATTTTGACAGAACATTAACAATTTAAAAAAATAACTTGATGTAAAAGAAAAACATTGAATGTGAAAAATACATTTCTCTTTTTGATGAATCAGTAAAAAATATATGAATTCTGTTGTGGAAGTATGTGAATTGTGTTATGTCAAATAGGAGCAATTATATTCTTTAACCTTAATATAGATGCTATAAAGAACATTGGTCAATTTAAAGTTTGATTAGTTCTGAAGACCGGCTAGGCAGGGAAGATACCAGCTCTCACTCTAGAGTTCCCTCGATTCCCTCTACTTGGGGGCTAACATCTCGTATCGGAACCTAAAATAATAAATCAAGTTGGGGGCTTTAACCTGTCACTTTAAAGTCCTCTAACTCTACACCCTTCAATGATTATTTCTCTATTTATTTGCACTAAATCATATGAATTACATTCTCATTCATACAACCTCATGCAATTCTTTCCAGTTGTTGACTGAAACAATACCAGTTCGGTTCTTACATGTTCTCACAACAAATTTTAACATATGGATATGCCAAACCAAGAAGTAAATGAAGTTCATGGATTTAAATCATCACAACTTCTTCCAACATTAAAGATTAATACTCTTCACAACTTCCATCCAACACTTTAATTACTTATCATTTTAAGGAAAAAGATAAAAAAAACAACTCATAATCCATGGAGAAAATAAAAACACACTTTAGTTTAAAAGTAGAAATCATTGTCAAACCAACAAGAAGTCTCGATTAAAACCAAAAGTAGTTTAAAACAAAAGATAAAAACTTATCTCAAATCCTCCACCAAACTCTTAAAGTTCCTTTGAATCTCTTCTCTTTGACAACACTCTCAAAATAAACTAAAAACAAAAAGGATAAAATAAATTTTTGTGGTGCTTGAAAATCTCTCCAAAACTCTCTCTCCAAACTCCTTAGAACTCCTCTTCTTCTAACTCTTTTCAGAACATTCAAGAAACCCCTTCAAATTTTTATAAATCTCCAAAAGGTGCCTTGGAAACTCTTCAAAATGTGTCCACATTTGATGAATCTTCCAATGTATGTCACCTTTCACAAGTCTTTTAATAATGTTTTCGTTCTTAGTGGTCATAACCACCCTCTTAAGCCAATAGGTGTGTCAAATACCTCTTCAAAATTCGGCCAAATGAAGAAAACTGTCAAATAACTGTCTCTGCCGCTTAAGCGCGCGGTCTCTAGCGCCTAGGAGCGGCCTTCTCTGTTTCACCGGCGCTTAAGAGTCAGATTTGGCGCTTAGGCGCTAAAACACTTTAGCACAATTTTCACCTTTTTGCTCCAAATTTGATCCTTTTTCACTCTTTTAAGCATTTTTCACATTTTTACTTGTACCTAAAAAAAACATAAAAATGCGTTCCATTAAAGCACAATATCTAAAAAATAAGTATAAAAATGTGTCTAAAAATACTATATGTTTTAGGTGTATCATCTATAATCAAATTTTACTACCCTAATATAACTTCATATATATGATCATTTTTCTTTTCAAATCAAATTCACTTGTAGCACATTTGAAAACAAATAAAATTCAAGTTTTGAAAATATTTTTCATTCTCCCCCAAACTTAAATTTTTAACAAGATTAAACAGTTTAGCAGTAGATATATATAAGCAGGAAATGAAATTTGAAATAACATGCCTACAAGAATTTTTATATCCTAATTATACAAGTATAAAACTAAAAACAGGTGTAAAATTAATTTTTGATCAATTTTTTATCATTTTCATTTTAATTCAACATATAGTGATTCATTAAACTTCTAAGTAGTGGGTACATACATAAAAACTAACAAACACACTAACTTTGATTTCACAATCTCAACATAAAAATAGACATACTAACAAGATAAAAGAAAAATACAGGGTTGCGGTTTTCTGAAATTAAAATTTAAAACTAAAGTTAGCAAGATTTTTAA
This sequence comes from Phalaenopsis hybrid cultivar, assembly GCA_002079205.1. Lineage (NCBI taxonomy): Eukaryota > Viridiplantae > Streptophyta > Magnoliopsida > Asparagales > Orchidaceae > Phalaenopsis > Phalaenopsis hybrid cultivar. The sequence goes on along the minus strand of JXCR01137700.1, from coordinate 187,381 downwards.
CTTTTCACAAGAAATAGGAACAAGTTCAATCCTAACTAACTAAAACACAATAATCAACACACAACAACAATTACTACCCTAGAATTAAAACAAACTACTAATAAAACACAATCATCACAATAACAATTAAACAAAAGTCCAACACATCACAAAGTGCAAACAAGTACATAAATGCAAATGTATCAAGTCCTAACTACATAGTCCATCACATATTATAAACATAATGATAAATTAGTCCTCCTCATCATCATCAGAATCACTGCTAATCTAGACATTTGTAGACTCATAATTAGGATATCTGGGATATGAAGGAAATTCCACTCCTTAATTTCCCCTAATGAGTCTTTCCAAAGAGGAATGAAATTTCTCATCATAATCATTTTTCCTTCTATTGTACCCATCAATATGATCTGCAAAGCTTTCTAAATTTCTTACTTTATCTACCGTATAATTGATTTTGAGTATCAGTAGACTCGCCTCTAGAAGTAGAAGCTCACGAGGTAGATAGTTTAGATGTAGAAGCAGCAGAGGTAGAAGTAGCAGACGTCGACATTCCATAACTCTGTGAAAATCCTCCTCTCCAACCAAAAATAGAATGCTCCGAATACGCTTCACAGCTCACATAAAGAAAAATCAAGGAAACAAATCCCAAACCTGCAGTAGGCAACAGTGACAGAACTGATGATAGTCTGACAGATCAAAGCTCCAATATTGATGAGCTTGTCNATTAACACTACTGGTTATTAGTTAAAAGACTGTAATGCTTAGGAAATTCTAGTTGTATCAAGAGCATCTTGTACTTATATGAATCTTTATGATTAAAACTAAATATATTTTATTTGGATTGACGCTTTTCACGTGTATCAGAGATTATGTATATACATGATTCATAATTTCTTGTGAAATAAATGCAAAGTGCACTCATAATAAAGTCATGCAATGGATAAAGAGGTTTTATGGTAGAGATCAACAGCCCGTTTCAGATTTTGATTAACAACATTGTCTATGCAAGTTAAAAACTGGCTTATAATAAACTAGGATTTAATCATGAAAGAATCAATCATGTGATGGCGAATTAGGGCAACTAGTCGGTGTGAGAAGGCTAGGAGAGTTGGGTAAGGAAGGTTATAGGACGAGGAACAAAAAAGGAAACGGCAAAGGAGGTTGAGGAATGGCGAAAAAACTGTGGTTGGACAGCAAATTAGATGCCGACCAGAAAGCAGCAATGCAAATGGCAAAACGGCGAAATACTGGTGATGGTGAGGTTCTACTAGCTATTCTATTCAAGATAAAGATTTACCGCTTCCAGAAAAATATGCTACACCTCTTCAAAGAGATGAAATCAGGCAGAAAAAGTCTCCCAATAATATAAACCAAGGAAGAAGTCCAATTAGATTTTAAGTATGCAATTTTAAGTAACATGCTGATACTAAACAAATGAAACCCTAATTAGAAATCGAAATATACTAATAGGGCCCTGCCCACAAGAACCTTGAACTACTATCCATGGTAGACTGCAGAATTCCTGCTATAGTTTTTCATGGGACGGAAAATCCTATTCCCACCTCCCACCCGATCGAGCAGCTTCCAAAGCTCCCGTGTCACGAGGTGCTCCTGCATCCATCATGTCTTGTAGTAGAGCCCAAAAAATTACCAACAGGTGGACCATGTTAATATATTTTGTTAACCTTAAGGATAGAACCGGAGACAAATCTTATTGACGCAAAGAGGAGTATAAATACCCATTAGGATTTACTAATAAGGAAAGAAATAAAAATGAGATACAGTAGAAAAGGAAAGAAAAAATAAAAAATTCAAGCTAATAACTCAGAATAAACATAAATCAATAATGATTAACACTCGTTATTAATAAATATTCCAACATTGCCCCTGAAGTTGAAATATAGATGTCAGTCATATTCAACTTGGAATTGAAATCATCGAACAGTGGCCGAGGAAGATTCTTTGTGAGAATATTTATCAGCTGGCCACTAGATGACACAAACGGAACACAAATTTCCCCGAACTCAAGCTTTTTCTTAATGAAGTGTCGATCAACCTCAACATGCTTGGTGCGATCATGTTGAACTGGGTTGTGAGCAATGCTAATGACTACCTTGTTATCACAGAACAACTGTAGAAGAGAAGATATTGTCATACGTAATTCGTGGAGCATGATTAACCAGAGAGTTTCACAAATTCCAAAGGGCATGGACCGAAATTCAGCTTCTGCACTGCTTCGAGCAACTACATACATCTTCTTACTTTTCTGACCAAGTTTCCCTAGACAAATGAGTAGTACCCCGAGGTAGATCACCGATCATAGATGAACCTGGCCCAATCCACGTCTATGTAAACTGCAATAAAACGAGAGGTGTTGTGGGAAAAAACAAATTTGAGTCTGGTGTACCTTTTAAATAGTAAAGAATCTGATGCAAAGCTTAAAGATGTTGCTCATAGGGATCATGCATGAATTGATTTAGTATCCCAATTGTGTGGCATATGTCGGAGCGTGTATGAGCAATGTAGATGAGTTTCCCTACAAGATGTTGGTAGTGAGTTTTGTTTAAAAGAATTGCATTGAAAATATCAAGAAGTTTTTCATTTAAATCCATTGGGACAGCGCTGGTTTGCAAAAGAGAAATTGTTCTCTATCAAAAGGTCAATCACATATTTTCGCTGAGATCATTACAAAGGAAGCAACAAGAATGTCTTTCATAAACTCCAATGTTGGTAGATCAATACCTGTGAGAATAATATCATCAACATAGCAATTAGGATAGCTACCTGGTCATTGGAAAATTGTCAAAAGAGGAGAGTATGGTTCAATTGAGCTCGAGTGATCCATGGCCTACCACCACCTTTGTGAATTTCCCTAACCATGCCTGTGGTGATTGCTTCTATCCATAGAGGGATTTTCGTAGTCTACATACTTGTCCTTGAGAAAGTGGAGTGAAAGCCTGGAAGAAGAACCATATATACATCCGCTGTTAGATCGTCATTCAGGAACACATTCTTGACATTAAGTTGGGATAAGAGTCAATCCAAATTCATGTCAAGGGATAAGAGAAATCGCATGGTGTTTAATTTAGCAACTGGAGCAAATGTCTTCATATAGTCAACTTCGTAGAACTGTGAGTACCCTTTGACGACCAATCGTTCATTGTTGCGTTCAAAGGATCCATCAGAATTAAACTTGATGCTAAAAATCTATCAACATCCCACTACTTTCTTGCCCCGAAGAAGATCAACAATATCCCAAGTATGGTTCTGCTAAAAGGCATTCATCTCCTCCATGAAGGCAGCTTTTCAAGCCGGGTTTGCTAACGCAACCTCAATAGTAGATGGAAGTTGGTGATTGGTCATGACCGTAGCGCATGCTCTGTAGGTTGGCGGTAATCCACAAAGAGATACATAGTTTGTCATGGAATAAAGAGAGCATGTTTGATTGCGTACCTTGCTAGAAGAAACGAGTTCCTCATTTGCAGTTGGAACAGTGTTGGGAACGTCGTCCAAAGGGGATTCAGGTCCAGTAAGGGGTTAGCGACTCTAGAGTAGGTGCAATAGAACGAGTGCATCGAGTGTGGATAAGGAGAATGAGAGGATGTGATGGTGGAACCAAAGGAACAAAGGGCTTCTTCGTGGTAGGAGAAGTGGACAAAACCAAAGAAACAGAGGGTACCTCAATGGTAGGTGACGTGGGGGAAACATCCATAGAAATAGGGTTAAAAAACAATGTCCAAGAACTCTAGCTCCCCCTCACTCGAGGACAAATTAGAAAAATAGGGACACTTTCAAAAAAGAAGACATCGACACTCACATATACCTTATTTGTGGTTGGGTCAAGGCATCGATACATCTTTTGAGTGGCAGAGTATATGATAAAAACGCAATTTATAGACCAAGGATCAAGTTTATACCGAGTTGGGTTGTGTTCCTAACAAAAGTTGTGCGCACAAAAATTTTTGGATTTAATGTGGAGAAGAACCAATTGTTAGGAAAACACGATCTCAAGACGGCTAAATGGGTACGAAAGTTGTGATTTTTTTAGAAAAGTCTATTGATGAAATAAGTGTCGGTAAGAATGACATTATTCCAAAAACGTTTTTGGGATATTAGAGTGAAACATAATAGAGCAAGTCAAAAAGTTGTCAATTTTTTATCTCTGTCACCCTATTAAGTTGAGGAGTGTATGTACATAAGCTATGATGGAGGATGTCGTACCAATAATTGTCTTAATCTAGAGTTAAGAAATTCACGATCATTGTATATTTTGAAAAACTTGAATAAGAGTTTTGCATTGGGTCAAAATGAAGGTGAAAGTTTTTGAAAGTGACAGCAGCTTCTGATTCATCTTTTAAAATATAGACCAACGTCATTAAGTATGATCATCAATCAATATAAGAAACCACAATTTATTGGTGTAGCTAGAAGTGCGAGAGGGTCCCCATAAGTCACTGTGAATAAGAGAGAAATGAGCGGAAGGTGTGCAATTTTGGGGTGGATAAGAAACATGATAACGTTTAGATAACTAACGAGTTTCACAATCGAAATTAGAAGAATTTTTATTATTAAACATAAACAGATACAATTATTTTAAAAACTGAAAAATAGGATAACCCAAATGACAGTAAAACAAGATAATAGGACATTCAATGGACTTAGATAAATTGCAACTATTGAGTGGAGTGTCCTCATTCTCCGTGCTTTTCTCTTGCAAGAAGAAGAGCCTGCCTACCAGATTAGCAGTTTCAATCATCCTCCCTTTAACGTTTTGGGACATTAGAGTGAAGCATAATGGAGCAAGTAAGTCGAGGAGAAGTCAATTTTTTATCAACGCTATCCTATTTAGTTGAGTGTAGGTACATAAGCTATGATGGAGGATGTCTTACCAATAATTCTCTTAATCTAGAGTAAAAAAATTCATGATCATTGTAAGTTCGAAAGACTTGAATAAGAGTTTTGAATTAAGTTAAAATGAAGATGTGAAAGTCTTTGAAAGTGACAACAACTTTTGATTAATCTTTTTAAAATATAGACCCACATCATCGAAGTATGGTCATCAATCAAAGTAAGAAACCACCATTTATTGGTGTAGCTAGAAGTGCGAGACGGTCCTGATAAGTCACCGTGAATAAGAGAGAAATGACCGGAAGGTGTGTAATTGTGGGGGGGATAAGAAACATGATAATGTTCAGCTAACTGACTGGTTTCACATTTGAAATTAGAAGAATTTTTATTAGTAAACATCAACAGATACAATTATTTTAAAAATTAGAAACTAGGATAACTGAATAGACAGTAAAACAACATAATAGGACATTTAATGGACTTAGATAAATTGCAACTATTGAGTGTAGTGTCTTCGTTCTCCGTGTTTTTCTCTTGGAAGAAGTAGAGCCCATCTGTCTGCTTAGCAGTTTCAATCATCCTCCTCACAAGACGATCCTGAAAGAGACAGACATTACAAGAAAAATGAGCAGCGCAACTAATGTCATATGTCAACTTACTGATAGATGTAAAATGTTACACTTCAATAAAGGTACATTTAACACAAATTCCGAAGTTAAACCTGTTGCTAAAACAATAGATCATTTACCAGCAATGGAAGTTTATGACCATTCAACTATTTTAAGAATATATTTCCCTGAGCAAGAATGGTATGTCACGAAGGCTTGAGAACTTCTAGTCATGTGATCCATAGCACTTGAATTAATGATCTACAAACTAGAAGGGGCAAAAGATGTGAGTGTCATGGGATTGGTAACTCGACGAACGTGGGAGGTTGATGGGTCGGAAGAGAACAGACTATATCTAAGCAGCTTGATTTAGTGCTCCATTTGACTTTTAAGAGAATTGGAGGATTCTAGATTGTTTTGGGCGGAGGCCGACAGAAGATTTGGATATAAGTTTCCCGTGGAGCTTTCAACACTTATCATGAGTGTGATAGGGCTTGTGGCAATAATCACAAGTGGGATGACTAGCCTGAGGTTGAGAATTATTAAAGACCAAGGCGGATGCTTCGGCCAACAGACTAGAGGCACCAAGCATGACAATGCTCCAGTTCTCTTCACTACGAATCTCATTGAAAGCAACGCGAGTCGAAAGATGAAGATCCCGACAAAGGATATGTCCCCAGACTTTGTCAAGATCTTTGTTTGAGGCCTGCTAGAAATTGAAAAATGCGCTTATTTTCTACAATTTTCTGGAAGAGAGATAGGGGGTCGGAGGTTCCCAAGAGTAGTCATAATATAAATAATATTTCATCCATAATTGAACTAGGTTATTGTAGTACTGTGTCACAGTCTTGGATTCTTATTTTGCCTCATAGATTTTTAAAACACCTCGTAGAAGATGCTGAAATTTCCTGCATCCGAGTATGTATCACGAACTGTCGTCCAGAGAGCATTAGCGGAAGGAAAATATGTGATCGACCAATTGAAATCTCCATGAAGTTGATCAGCCGCAACATGACCATGGAATTCTCCACTTCTCGAGCTTCATATGCTGGGTAAGTCTTTGGAGGTTCACTAATCATAGTTGTGAGATGACCAAATTTCACATGACCTTTGACGAAAAAAGACACAGATTGGGACCATTAGAGAAAGTTAGAGCCGTTAAATTTATGAGTTATCAAGAAGTTCATGTTGTTTTTCGGTCCCCCAGTCTGCAGAGGAATTGAGATTGTTTTTAATCCTCCGGTGGATTCAAGTACACCGTCGGAAGGTGGCTTCGTGGTGGAGTCTATCATGATTCCAACTGAGCCAAAGGAGATATTGGGATGCATAGTCATAGGAATATTCTAGATGCAAGAGGGAAAACTAGCAACAAGAGATCCTGAAGGGGTAGATAAGACCTCAAGAAGGAGCTCCGGCGATCCAGGGGAAAGACTCAAATACCACACAAACTTTGGAACCCATCAACAATTTTAAAAGTATCTTTCTCTGAGCAAGGATGGTCTGTCGTGAAGGCTTAAGAGCTTCCAATCATGTGACCCATAACACCTAAATCAATGATCTACGAACTAGAAGGGGCAAAAGAAGTGAGTGTCATGGGATTGGTAACTCAACGAACGTGGGAGGTTGACGGGCCGGAAGAGAACGAACTGGATCCAAGAAGCTTGATTAAGTGTTACATTTGATTTTAAAGAGAATTGGAGGATTCTAGATTATTTTGGGTTGAGGCCGACAGTAACGAGTGAGGAAGACTAAAGGAAGCCGCATAGGAGGAAGAAGAAAGAAGTTGTGGTTATTGTACAACTTTGTGCCCTAGCTAGGAAGGAGGAAGGAAGAGGCGGCGTCAAAGACCTACTTGGAATGAGCTGCAATCGAAGACGTGTCGTCTGCACAAGAAAAGCCAAAGTAGCGCAAGGAAGCAGCAAACCTTGCATGCCACTATTATGATAGTTGAACCTTATGAAGAAGGAGAGGAGATGACCTTCGGCACTGTGCTCGCGTAGCAGAGGAAGGGGAGTTTGCTTTGAGTCAAGACCAAAGGTGAAGAGGAAGCTGTCGAACTTCTTGCAGTTTTGTTCGTGTACAAGAGGAAGAAGAGAAGGAGAGTTGAAGTCGGCGAGGCGATCCTTCCTTCGACATGTGCATAGAAAGGAAGGGGTTGCGCCTGTGCTCTGCTGGGGTGAGACGGGACCGAAGGAACTCAAGCGATCAAGTCGAGGAAAGTAGGAGGGGGTAAGCTTCGTGTGTTAACTAGAGCAGAGGCAAGTTATATAAGGTATGTTTAATATTTTTTTATAAGTTCATTAATCTAGTATTATATATATAAATTTTATGTGTGTGTTTGTGTGTGTTAAATAACAAGATAAAAATTTAATTAGGACCTTAATATAATGATTTCAGATTCAAAGTAGACGTTGGAGGAGCGTGGAAGTTAGGAGGATCGATCTAAGCAATTTATAAGGTAAATATCAATGATATATTGTTATTAGAACAAATAGTATAGTTATTCAAACTAATGTTATTAAATTTTTTTATGTAATCAGAAGGGTGTAGAAGACTGATAAACTCTCAGCGCGGTGAAGACGACTATGTGGAGCGGGATGGTTGATAGGGGTGGTGGCAACAAAGAAGTGTTGATGGCAACGAGGGGGTGCAAAATTGCATAGACAGGAAGTATGGAGGGTCTTAGGTTATCGGCGACAAACGAATTAGTGGTTAGAAGGTCTCGTAGAGTAAGGGCAATAGGAGTGGGGGTGACGAGCAGTCAATTGGGAGTGTTGGGAAGAATGGAAGAGGGTACGGCTGGGCAGCCAAGGAGGTTGTGAGGGAACGTAGTACAAGTGCGGGGATCGGGCTGGAATGGTGGGACAACAAAGGGAAACAGCTGTAGGAGTGGAGAAGGTTGACGACTATAGGGAGTGGAGGAGAAGGGTTGGTGAAGGCTGGACAACAAGGTCGACGGCTATGGGGAGTGGAGGAGAAGGGTTGGGGAAGATGACAAGGAGATACATCACCTCCTTGGAATAGGATACAACCAGAGTACCACTATCTCCTCGGATACAACTCACAAATAGGAAAAAAACTCCACACAGGATTTTTGAAAGCAAACACAGCAAAAACTGCCCTAATTCTCCGAAACAATAACAATATATAGACTGAAATTGGGGGAAAAAAGAAAGAAATATGAAATGAAACTCCTACACAAGGGGAGAATACTCTAGAAAATAGTTATTAAAGACTTTCCAAAAGGGGAAGAGCACAAGAGGAAGGAAGGTAGTCCACCATTCTCTAAGGTATTCCCAATCCTTCTACCCTGCTTCTGTGCGATTGCGTTTGTGGACCGATCCCCTAGATAGTTCAAGTGAACCGGATGGCATATTAATGCCCCACGATAGGGGACGGTTTGATGCTCCGCGTTAGTCTCCCGATTTGTGGGAGTTTCGATCTCATTCGTCGAAGCTTCTTATTCTTGACTTCAATCCTGATGACACTCGAATCCTTAAGGTAGGATGCTAAGTCCTCTGGCAGGTCGATCATTTCAAAGTTATTCCACAATACATTCAGGTAGAATTGGTATTCGTCCTCTTTTGCACATCCTAAAAGGAAGCTGTATATAAAAGTGGGTTCTCGCAATATAACTCTCGAGCCCTTAAGCTTGGAGCCTTCTCCTTCCACTTTTCGTACTCAGCGGATTGTAGCTTATGAGCAAATAAGGAGAAATCAATTCTGGGATGATATATGTGGCAGTCTGTGCCCCTCCCACTAGCAACCATTTAGAAGAGACATCTTCAATAACAGGACCTGGACCCCGTTGAAGCATTTTCTTCCACTCAAGCTCTCAATATAAATTTCAAGTCTGGGGTTCATCCCTCTGTCTGGGCATCTGTTGATAGGTACCCTCTTAAGTTGAATCTAACATCTAAAATACTCCTTATAATAGTCCAGACATGACCCAAATTGACTCTTCGAACCTGTTGGGCATCCCTTCAGAAGGGCAACTCAAGAAAAGGTCTATAAATCTGAAATATTTGTATTTCTCTTATCTGTGGTGACCCAATATCTATTGTTGGCTCTTCAAACTAACAACCTTTTTCTATGTCCCGAGTTAGTTCGGCTGATGTTCCTCTCACCACCTGTGAAACAATAACTCGAGGTACCACCACTTCATATTATGCATGAATGCCCATAAAAGGTCACTTCCTCCTCGAATGACGATTGTTACGTCAACTGGAATCTCTATCTCGGGATCAATTGGATTTGGTGGTGTCACTTCCTTGTTAGCTAAAAAATGAGAATCTTCTCTGAAGTTTGTATCTTCTTCCTGATCATAGTATCAATCAGGAGTAAATGAAATCAGGCAGAATTAAAAGTTTACTTCTTTGCAGTGCTACATTAAATCCTTTATTTTAATTGCACGGATTCTTTCCTTTTAGCTGTATATTTGGATTAAGAATATGTAATTATTAAATTTACCTAAAATAAATTATGCACTTTATTATGTACCTAAAATAGATTGTACAGACTATTATTTATAGCAATGAAAGCTAAGAAAAAAGACATTCAACATATTTTCCTAAAAATTGTCATGGTATCAGAGCCACGTCGAATATTTAGGGTCTGAATCTCTGGAGTCTCCAAGGCTGGATTTGTTTGTCTTCTTCAACTGCAAATCTTTGAGTCTTGTCGGGACTGCTCGTCTGATTTATCTAATCCCTCGTCTGCTTCATCTAAACCCTCGTCTGCTTAGCCTAGATAGCTCGTCTGGTTCGCCTAAAAACCCTCGTCTGGACTGCTCGACTGCTTCGGCAGACTCACCTGAACTGCTTTGCCTGCTCGTTTGGCTCGCTCGACCGAGCTGTTCGGTCTCCTAGATTCCTTCGCCTACTTCAACTGCTTCGCTTGATCATCTGCATCGATCACATCTGTTTTGTCTACTGCTCCCTCTACTTTGTCTACTTCATCTTTGACTGCTTCCATCTCCCGCATTGGGTTCTAGCCGCAATATACGATCTCCCCCCACTTCGTTCACTTCATCAGCTTCATCCACTTTTGCTTTAACAGCTTCAAATGTATCTTCAACTTCAGTATAGTCGGTGTATTTCAGCGTCGATAACCTTCCTAGATCGTCGCACTCAAGGATCATAGGCTTCGGATTCAGATTCTTCTCCTTCTGTCTTAGGACGAATTCAAGGCAGTTCATGATTTTTTGAATCTCATAGGTTGATTTTGATCAACAATTTGGATTTTTTTTTTAGATCTCTTGGCTTTCTTTGGCTTTTGGTTAATTTCGGTCAACGACTTTCTTAATCAAATTGTGAACTACAATTCTATTTAGAATGTCTTCTGAAATCTCAGCTATCAAATTTACGGAAAAGAATTATGTCGCATGAGAATTTCAGTTCAGGATGTTCTTGAAAGGGAAGGAGTTTTGGGGTCATATTGATGAGACTTCTCCAACACCTATTGAGCCGAAAGATATTGGTCAGTGGGAAGCAAAGGATGCTTGGATTATTTCCTAGATTTTGGGACTTATTGAGGTTCATATGGTGAAAAATATACGAACCTTTGACATGACTAAAGAAATGTGAGAATACTTGAAGCTCGTCTACAATCATGATAATACTACAAAACGCTTTTAATTGGAACTTGATATGAGTAATTATAGTTAAGGTAATTTCTCAATTAAATAATATTATTCAGGCTTTCTGAATTTATGGGATGAATATACTGGCATTATCTATGCAAAGGTGTTGAAGAAGAATTTAGCTAATCTTCAAGCTATTCATGAAGAGTCGTGATCAGTTTTTAATGAGGCCCAGACTTGAATTTGAAACCGCTCGGGCTGGGTTGCTGAACAGAGATCTGGTTCCTTGTTTGGATGCCTGTTTTGGTGAATTATTGTGCGAAAAAGTAAAATTGGCGACACGAGCTGCTATTAGTGCAACAAGTGGATTATCAGAAATAGTTAATATTGCATATGCTGCTCAGACCAAAGAGAAAAGACCAATGCAGTGCTAGAACTGCAAATAATTTGGTCATATTGCACGTCGCTATAGTAATAAGTTTTGTACCTATTGCAAGCAAAATTGACATATTATTAAGGAGTGTCCTAAACGATCACAAAACCGCAAACCACAAGCACTTCATGCTACGATATCTGAGACCACAATCCTGGCTCGACATCCACAGTTGGTGGCAATAATCAATCAGTTCTCACACCAGATATGCTTCAACAAATGACTCTCTCTGTCTTTTCTGCTCTCGACATTCAAGGGAAAGATAAGATTATTACTTCAGTTCTTTTTCCTTGGTTTGTTGATTCAGACGCCACAAATCATATGACTGACATAGTTGATTTATTGCATAACTAACGACCGTATACCAGTACTCAACATATTCAGGTTACTGATGGAAATAATAATCCAATTACGATTGTTGGTGAGATTAACTCATCTTTCAGACATGTCATGGTTTCTCCTAAATTATATACTTACTCTATGTTGGTCGAATTGTGAATAATAAATTTAACGTGAATATTTCTTGTGATGGTTGTATTGTGCAGGATCGGGTGTCGGGGAAGGTGATAGCAAAGGGGCCTAAAGTGGGCAGTTTGTTTCCATTGCAATTTATTGTCCCTCTGACTATGTCAATGGTTTCTTCAGTTGTTGAAAATAAGGCAGGCGTCAGGCATAAATGACTAGGTCATCCAAATAATATGGTGTTGAAGTATTTGATAGAAAATGGTGATTTTGGTTCAACAGAAAATAGTTTATTAGTTGATTATTCTTTTTGTAAAATTAAAAAAAGTAAGACATTACCTTTTTCCTATTTTATTCAGTCGCGCCAATAAACGTTGACACTATTCATAGTGATGTTTGAGGAATTACACCAATTATTTCATATGCTCAATATAAATATTTTGTGACATTTATTGATGATTACAGTCGATTTACATGGATCTATTTTTCGAGTTCCAAAGCAGAAGCATTTACTGTATTTCAAATCTTTGTAGCATATATTGAAAGTCAGATCGCTTGTATTAAAACCTTACGGTTGACAATAGTGGTGAATACATGTCTCATGAGTTTCAAGTATTTCTCCATAATAAAGGTATTGTTTTACAACGTTCAAGTCCTTAGACCACTCAACAGAATGGAGTTGTTGAACGAAAAAATTGACATCTGCTGGATACAGTACACACATTGTTGTTAGAAATTTCTATTTCAACTAAGTTTTGGACTGAAGCATTATCTACTGCAGTTTATCTCATTAATCGTTTACTATCTCAACAATAAAAGTATGATTCTTCCTACTATCAATTTTTTTTATAAACATCCTAATTATCATATGTTACATACTTTCGTATGTGTTTGTTTTGCTCATCTACCTGCTCATTAACGTCATAAGTTAAAAATTCAGTCAGTACAATGTGCCTTTATGGGTTACAATCATAATCACAAAGGTTTTGTATGTTATGATTCGATTAATAATCGATGACATATTTCACGGGATGTGATTTTCTTTGAACATGAATACTGCTTTCAACATTATCTTTCAAAATCAGATATGGTTACACTTCCACAATTTGATAATTCTTCTGATAAACGGTTCAAGCTTGACATTGTCTACATACAACGCCCTTCACCTTCAATCCTCCCCGACCCTGCTCCAAAAATTGCTCCAATAATACTTCGATGCATTCGTCTTCCAGATAGATATGAGTATTCTGCAATTTTAACTAATATTACTATTCCCACCTCTTATTTCCAAGTTGCTAAACAGACTTGTTGGATGAAAGTCATGCAAGAGGAACTTCAGGCACGTCAAGACAATCACACTTGGGATATTGTTTCATGTCCTGCAGGTGTTAAACCCATTAGTTGTAAATAGGTTTATTCTCTTAAGCTTCAATCTAATGGCTCTCTTGACATATATAAGGCAAGATTGGTAGCTCCTAGCAATCAACAGGAATACGGGATTAATTATGAAGAAACATTTGCACCTGTGGCTAAGATGGCAACTGTTAGACTTGTGTTGTCTAATGTTGCATCTACAGGCTGGTTCTTATGACAAATGGATGTTAAAAATACATTTTTGCATGGCTACCTCAAAGAAGATGTCTATATGACTCCTCCAGGCTTGTTTTCTACACCTTCACATGATGTTTGTAAGCTCAGACAGTCCCTATACGGCTTGAAATAGGTTCCACGGGCCTGGTTTGAAAAATTTCGCAATACACTTCTTAGCTTCTCTTTCATTCAAAGTCTGTACGATTCATCATTATTTCTTTGCAAGACTAACAAGTGAATTATTTTGTTATTAATTTATGTTGATGATATTGTCATCACAGGATCTGATAATCAATTGATGTCTCAGCTACAGGGTTCTTTTCATATAAAAGTTTTGGGGTCATAAACTTATTTCTTAGGACTTGAGGTTCACCCTTCTCTCATTGGTATATTTCTTCATCAACACAACTACACTAAAAGGCTCATTGGTTTGGCTAGTCTCCAAGATGGCCACCTGCTGATACTCCTTTGGAAGTAAATGTTAAATATCAAAAGAATGATGGTGAATTTCTATCTGATACATTTCTGTATCGACAACTTATTGAGAGTCTCAATTATCTGACTATTACGTGTCTTGATATTTCATTTGTTGAGCAACAAGTTAGTCAATTTATGCAGGCACCTACATATCTTCATTTAGCAACAATTCACCATATTTTTTTGTATTTAAAATGTACTTCTCATCATAATTTGTTTTTTTTTACGGAGTCATCTATTAGCTTAACAGCTTATAGTGATGTCGATTGGGCTGGTTTTCTGATACACGTCGATCTATTATTGATTGGTGCACGTTTCTCGACAATTCTTTAATTTCTTGGAAGAGCAAGAAATAAGATCGAGTGTCTAAGTCATTTATTGAATCTGAATATTGTATTATGTCCTCTGCTATTTCCGAGATCATTTGGCTTCGGGGTATGTTGGTTGAGCTTGGTTTTCCTCAACTTGAGTCTACTTCTCTTCATGTAGATAATACTAGTGTTCTCCAGATTACTGCTAATTCTGTCTTTCATGAGCGCATGAAACACAATGAAGTTGACCGCCATTCCATTCGAGAAGCCTATCAGAACAGTGTTATATTTCTTCTGATCTTCAAACGACTGATATATTTACTATGGCTTTTTTCAACAGTGTCATCAGTTTCTTGTTGGCAAATTAATGTTTCTTGATCAGTCAGCATCAATTTAAGGAGGAATATCAATCAGGAGTGAATGAAATCAGACAAAATTAAGAGTTTCCTTTATTGCAATACTACATTAAATCCCTTATTTTAATTGCACGGATTCTTTCCTTTTAGCTGAATATTTAGATTAGGATTATATATTATTAAGTTACCTAAAATAAATTATGCACTTTATTATGTACCTAAAATAGATTGTACAAACTATTATTTAAAGCAATGAAAGCCAAGGAAAAAGGCATTCATCCCTTCAACTGGGAGTTGGTACTCCTCATTTATGTCCCCCATCTTCAGTGTTTGCGGTGTCTTTACCTAAACTTTTGATGACGCACTACTAGGTAAAGTAGATCGCTCTGATGGTTGTGCATTCCGCTTCAACATGTCTAAATTCGTGACACTTGTCATATTTTTTGGTTGTGACAGACTTGCGGATTGGTTTTGGTATGTAGTATACAGGGGGTCGCTTGGCACTACGGTCTATCCACTTTGGCAGTAGAAAGTTGGTAGGAACTGACACTGTATTTTCCGCTTCATCTTTATATCTTCTCATTATTCCCTTCGAACTTTCGAATCATGGTCGAGAATGGATTTCATCTTTCATGTCTGTAATCCACTGCCAAAATAGGCAGATTTCTCGTCTAATCTCCTCCTATATATGCTCAGGCATGCAACTTCTTAGTGGCAGTAGGGAGGTAAAAGCTGGTGCATGAGACTAATTAAAGGTATAAAAAATTTGATTTGGGATCGCTAATTCTATTAATTAGCAAAGAGAATTTAGGGTTTAGTTTTGGAAAGGTTGGTTCAAGGTAGTGAAAAAATTTTCTGGTGGAAGGGTAAGGCGAACGCTTAGAACACCTAAGATAAGACTAGTGTTAGGCTAGCTCTGATAACAAATGATATCGAAACTAGTAGGAAAACAATAGAAACGCAAAAAGTAAACTTTTATAAATAGGAAAATAAGGTTACAACACAACACAACATAAAACAACAACACAAACACTAATGACACAAGCAAACGTCTCTAAGGTGTATTTCAAGAGGGGTGGAGCCCGGCTATGTGGAGCGGGATGGTTGGTAGGGTTGGTGGGAGCAAAGGAGTGATGATGGCAGCGAGGGAGAGTTACAAAATTGCAGGGACAACAAGTATGGATGGTCATAGGTGACCGACGACAAACGGATTGGTGGTTGTAAGGTGCTGAACAACAAGGGCAACGGGAGTAGGGGTGAGGAGCAGTTGATTGGGAGTGCTGGAAAAGAGGAGAGCCTAGATGACTAGACAACGAAGGACGTTGTAAAAGAACGCAGTACAGGTGCGAGGATGGAGCTGGAATGGTGGGACAACAAAGGAAAATTGTTGTAGGAGAATAGGCGGCGAGTAAATGGTGGTTGGGGAGGCTGGATAGCAAGGTCGGCGGCTATGGGGAGTGGAGGAGACGGGATAGCGAAGACGACAAGGGGAGATACATCACCACCTCGGAGTATGATACATACGGAGCACCACCATCTCCTCAGATATACCCCACTTTTTGGAAGCAAACACAGCAAAAACGGCCCTAATTCTCTAAAACAATAACAATATCTAGACTCCAATGTGGAGAAAAAGAAAAGAAATAAAAAAGAGATAGTAAAGGAAACTCTGAAACAAGGGGAAGGGTGAGAATAATCCAGAAAATATCCATTAAGGGATTTCCAGAAGGGGAAGAGCACAAGAGGAAAGAAATTAGTCCCGCCTTTTCCACGATATTCCCGATCCTTCTGCCCTACTCCTCTGTGATCACGTTTTTGTAATTGGCCAACCGGTTCAACCGGCTGGCATAATAGTGCCCCGTAATAGGAGTGCTATTAGCGCCTCGCTACAAGGGCGTCATTTGGTGCTGCATCACCTCATTATAATGCATTTAAGATGATGAAATCACATGCAACTTAAAAGAAGTACAATCAGGCAACTGCAAAAGTCAGGCAAGGCAGAAAACTTTTGCAAATCGCATTCTATGATTGGGATATTTTGGCCTACACTTAGAAATTTCTCCAAAAGATTCGAGCAATGTCAAAAATTTACTCATGTGAAAATGCAATCCTCTCACAAATTACAGTCAATCATGAGTCATTGGGCATCCGTCATTGAGGAATTGGACATCCCAAGTTGTTTTCCACTATCCAAAGGCTAGAGGAAATTAATCTTAGTGGCAGTTGATTAATTTTTCAAATGGATTAAAGCAATGGCCTTAATAAAAACAACGGTCAAAGTTGTACACAATTTTATATAGACTTGTGTCATTTACAAGTACGAGTTACTCATGATCATAATCAGAGACAAGGATACGTAAATCACAAACGATAAAATTAAAGAGTGTCAAACCAAAAGAATTTGTGTCAAATTCACCTGAATTCATCAATCAAGGACGAGCAGACAAGTTGAAGCAGGGAATAAACGCATCCTCAAATTAATTAGAAATAAGGTCAAAGACACTAAAGATAAGTGGGCTGAACTACTCACATCCTTCTAATGAGCGCAAAGAACAACTCTATCAACAATGACAAGGAGAATGCCTTTCATCCTCTCCCATAACACCGAAGCAATGATCACAGTGGAATACAAACATCACAACTAGAGGGTAGTTACTGCACCCAATTATATATAAATCGAGCTCGAAGAATAGTGGAGTGCTAATGACAAAGGTCTTCAAACTTTGTCGGATTTGCTTGAAGAAATACAAATTCAATTAGTTATGAAGTAAGAGGAAACCAAAAGGAGTGGAGTAAAATATTGCAATTCACATGTGAAAGAGAAGATTTTCAAATCTGGTGACTTGGTATTGTAAAAGACAAACCCTGTGGCACGCAATCTAACAATAGGAAAACTAAAAAAACATGAATAGGATCTTACATCATCCAAGAAGAGGTTGGACTCAAAACATACAAGTTAAAAACTTACATCAGAAAGGAACTCTTGAGAAATTGGAGCGGGAATAATCTTAATCATTTTATTCTTAAATATGTTTTCTATGATTAGCTTACCTTTAAAGCTCAGAGAACTCATTTAGGCGAATTAAACCGTAAAATTAAAAAATTTGTAATCAATAATAAAAGGTTGAGTAATTTACACTACTATTTTTCATTAAAAATCTTTTCTACTTATTATATGAAGAATATGATGAAATAGAAAGTGCTAAGCTAAAAGGTTGACTAACTACTCTCGAAGGGAATGCAGAAAGCCCCCAGATACAAAACCCTTGTAGGAAAGTCTAAAGAAGACCCGAGGAAAAAACCTGTATAAGAATTGAATGCCTTAAGTGAATGACATTCATCACTTGGCGAAGTCATTTACTCCTACAATCCTTTAAAAAGAATATAGGGAATAAATTAATTAGAACAATTTTTGAGAGAGCTCGCTAGCGTATGAGCTTAATTTTATCACAATGATTTCCAAATATATCATTTAAATGTACAAATATTTTTGTATCAGGAGAGTTTAAAAAGATGATCACGAGAATAAAATCATTACAAGCGACATCCAGATAACTTGCCNTATATATATATATATATGTAAATTAAAAAGTCCTTCCGAAGCGGGCAACGGGATTTCGATTCCGGCGACCGAGAGCTTCTTACGAGCGACCCCCAAACATCCAAAAACTCTCTTTCCCCCCCCTTTTTTAAGCGCCGACAGGTCGTTGGGGAGGCTGGGCAGCAAGGTCGGCGACTATGGGGAGTGGAGGAGACGGGTTAGCCAAGAAGACAAGGGGAGATACATCACCACCTCGGAGTAGGATACATACAGAGCACCACCATCTCCTCAGATATAGCCCACACAGAATTTTTGGAAGCAAACAAAGCAAAAACGGCCCTAATGCTCTAAAACAATAACAATATCTAGACTCCAAGGTGGAGAAAAAGGAAAGAAATAAGAAAGAGATAGTAAAAGAAACTCCGAAACAAGGGGAAGGGTGAGAATAATCAAGAAAATATCCATTAACGGATTTCCAGAAGGGGAAGAGCACAAGAGGAAAGGAGTTAGTCCCGCCTTTTCCACGATATTCCCGATCCTTCTACCCTAATCTTCTGTGATCATGTTTTTGTAATTGGCCACTAGTCAACCGGTTGGCATAATAGTGCTCCGTAATAGGAGTGCTATTAGCGCCTCGCTACAGGGGCGTCATTTGGTGCCGCATCACCTCCTTATAATGCATTTCAGATGATGAAATCACATGCAACTTAAAGGAAGTACAATCGGGAAATTGCAAAAGTCAGTCAAAGCAGAAAACTTTTGCAAATCGCATTCTATGATTGGGATTTTTTAGCCTACACTTAGAAATTTCTCCAAAACATTCGAGCAATGTCAAAAATTTACTCATGTGCAAATGCAATCCTCTCACAAATTACAGTCAATCATGAGTCATTGGGCATCTGTCGTTGGGGAATTGGACATCCCAAGTTGTTTTCCACTATCCAAAGGCCAGAGGAAATTAATCTTAGTGGCAGTTGATTAATTTTTCAAATGGATTAAAGCAATGGCCTTAATAAAAACTACGGTCAGAGTTGTACACAATTTTATATAGACTTGTGTCATTTACAAGTATGGGTTACTCATGATCATAATCATAGACAAGGATACGCAAATCACAAACGATAAAATTAAAGAGTGTCAAACCAAAAGAATTTGTGTCAAATTCACCTCAATTCATCATTCAAGGACGGGCAGACAAGTTGAAGCAGGGAATAAACGCATCCTCAATTTAATTAGAAATAAGGTCGAAGACACTAAAGATAAGTGGGTTGAACTACTCACATCCTTCTAAGGAGCGCAAAGAACAACTCTATCAACAACGACAAGGAAAATGCCTTTCATCCTCTCCCATAACACCGAAGCAATGATCACAATGGAATACAAACATCACAACTAGAGGGTAGTTACTACACCCAATTATATATAAATCGAGCTCGAAGAATAGTGGAGTGCTAATGACAAAGGTCTTCAAACTTTGACGGATTTGCTTGAAGAAATACAAATTCAATTAGTTATGAAGTAAGAGAAAACCAAAAGGAGTGGAGTAAAATATTGCAATTCACATGTGAAAGAGAAGATTTTCAAATCTGGTGACTTGGTATTGTAAAAGATAAATCCTGTGGCACGCAATCTAACAATAGGAAAACAAAAAAAAACATGAATAGGATCTTACATCATCCAAGAAGAGGTTGGGCTCAAAACATACAAGTTAAAAAATTACATCATAAAGGAACTCTCGAGAATTACATCCCAAAAGGAGCGGGAATGATCTTAATTATTTTATTTTTAAATATGTTTTCTATGATTAGCTTACCTTTAAAGCTCAGAGAACTCATTTAGGCGAATTAAACCGTAAGATTGAAAAATTTGTAATCAATAATAAAAAGTTGAGTAATTTATACTACTATTTTTCATTAAAAATCTTTTCTACGTATTATATGAAGAATATGATGGAAGAGAAAGTGCTAAGCTAAAAGGTTGACAAACTACTCTCGAAGGGAATGCAGAAAGCCCTCAGATACAAAACCCTTGTAAGAAAATCTAAAGAAGCCCCGAGGAATAAACCTCTAGAAGAATTGAATGCCTTAAGTGAATGACATTCATCACTTGGTGAAGTCATTTACTCCTACAATACTTTAAAAGGAATATAGGGAATAAATTAATTAGAACAATTTTTGAGAGAGTTCGCTAGCATATGAGCTTAATTTTATTACAATGATTTCTAAATATATCATTTAAATGTACAAATATTTTTGTATCAGAAGAGCTTAAAAAGATGATCACGAGAATAAAATCATTACAAGCGACATCTAGATAACTTGTAAAGATGTGTTCACATCAACAAGTAGCGAATTCAAAAACACGAAGATCTTGCCAATAAGCACCTCACACTAACACAACACAATCCGCAAAAAAATGAGTAGATGAATTCAACTCCATTAAAATATCAATACAAACAATAATTCAAGCTAAAAAGTAGTAAAATAGAGGTTAAAAAGTAGTAAAATAGAGGTCCTCATTAAATAATTTTTATTATAATATATTTAGTAGATAAAATTGCACAAATGACACAACATGAAGCTTTGAGTACAAAGGCTATTTAAAGTACACAATGTCGATAAAAAACATGACAATGAGTTTAGCCCAGAATCTTTCGTTGACAAATAAGGGTNCTCACACTAACACAACACAATCCGCAAAAAAATGAGTAGATGAATTCAACTCCATTAAAATATCAATACAAAGAACAATTCAAGTTAAAAGTTAGTAAAATAGAGGTCCTCATTAAATAATTTTTATTATAATATATTTAGTAGATCAAATTGCACAAATGACACAACATGAAGTTTTGAGTACAAAGGCCATTTAAAAGTTCACAATGTCGATAAAAAACATGACAATGCGTTTAGCCCAGAATCTTTCGTTGACAAATAAAGGCCAGCAGTTCACTTGCATTCTAGTCACCTCAGATGAAAGAGTATGGACACTTTCATACATACTCTTTCATCCAGCAATGAAATAGAAAATATAAGCCATGCAAGAGCCACTCTCTTGGGAGCTCTAACATCCACACTGAAGGCGCCCCTTTGGACAAAAAATAAAGACTTTAGAAGATGAAGGCGAGGATGAAGAATTCACCTCATCCTCACCCTCGGCACTTAAGCTGTAGAACATTCCATCCTTTGCAATGGCTTGTTGCCTAAAATGTTATATCTGATGGAACAAAAAATATAGAAACTTCCCTAACAATGATCAATAGAAGAGATTGAACATGACCACTGATATAAGCGTAGCAAAAATCAACTGCTAGAAAGAGACAAAAAAGACGACACAATAAGATCTGTCGAAAAGAATGACAACAAACTAAATAAAGTACACTGAACCAGCCACAAGCCCTCAAAAGTGTAACTGGCAAATGTTGCACTAGCTAGCCACACAAGGAATGGATCGACTGATGAGCAGGTCTCAATAAGCCTGATCCATTTCTGAGCACTTCTTCCTTCTGTGAGGAAGAAGTTATTTTGAAAGAGAAAACCATGAATAGGATCATGAGTTATATTATAAATTGATCCAAAAAGAAGTTGAGTTAGCTCTAAAAAAATAAATAAATAAAAAGAATTAGATCTAAATGAGAGTCCGATTTAAGATTTGAAGAGGTATTGAGGATATGAGAATAGAGAAGTCAATAAATCTTTTCAATAAAATTTTGAAGACTAAAATGATATTAAATGATTAAAGAAGAATTTTGGTACCAATGTTTAAAAACAAAGTTGTTTCAAATCTAAGAACACAAAAATCTAACTTATTAGAGANCCTGATCCATTTCTGAGCACTTCTTCCTTCTGTGAGGAAGAAGTTATTTTGAAAGAGAAGCACCATGAATAGTATCATGAGTTATATTATAAATTGATCCAAAAAGAAGTTGAGTTAGCTCTAAATAAATAAATAAATAAAAAGAATTAGATCTAAATGAGAGTCCGATTTAAGATTTGAAGAGGTATTGGGGATATGAGAATGGAGAAGTTAATAAATCTTTTCAATAAAATTTTGAAGACTAAAATGATATTAAATGATTAAAGAAGAATTTTGGTACCAATGTTTAAAATCAAAGTTGTTTCAAATCTAAGAACACAAAATCTAACTTATTATAGAAAAAAAAAGTTATGACAGAGAGTATTGAAATATAATATTAAAAAAAAAGTAGGTAGATTTCAAATAATGAATTTGACCACATGTCAAAAAATTGACTATAAAAGCAAATTTTGTGTTAAGACAATGAAAAATTATAAGAGCCAAGAAAAAAGCTCCATATAATTTTTATTAGCATTGAGAATGTATATAATTGAGTGCCTTGATAGTTGATACGGTGCAAAATATAAGAAAATAATGCATCAGAGATAGGTTTACGAAATATAGGNTATGACAGAGAGTATTGAAATGTAATATTAAAAAAAGTAGGTAGATTTCAAATAATGAATTTGACTACATGTTAAAAAATTGACTATAGAAGCAAATTTTGTGTTAAGACAATGAAAAATTATAAGAGCCAAGAAAAAAGCTCCATATAATTTTTATTAGCATTGAGAATGTATATAATTGAGTGCCTTGATAGTTGATACGGTGCAAAATAAAAGAAAAAAATGCATCAGAGATAGGTTTACGAAATATAGACTATTATCACTTTATTAAAAGTTGCAGAGTGAACAAAGAATTTTCAACGGAAATATAATTACATCAACAATCAATATTCAATCCTTTATTTATAAAGAAAATTTACATATATACCATTTATTTCCTATGTTTACATATCTAACAACTACTTCAACTTTTACATACATGTCATCTTACCTATGCATGAAAAGATGTATTTCACTTTTAAAAATTAAAATGATGGTATTTTAAATGTGATATAAAATTTTGGGTGGTATAAAAGTAAAAAATAAAGTTTTGGCGTTATAGATGTAAATACAAAGGAATGGGGTGGTATGTATGTAAATGCCCCTTTTTATGAAGATGCTTATGATCTCAAAATGAGATATCTTGGCGCATGCTTTTTACATATGACATAATTTTAATTAATGATACACCTATTAAAATAAGTGTTAAATCAAAACATGTTTTTTGGTGCAAACATNTAAAAATTAAAATGATGGTATTTTATATGTGATATAAAATTTTGGGTGGTATAAAAGTAAAAAATAAAGTTTAGGTGTTATAGATGTAAATACAAAGGAAGGGGTGGTATGTATGTAAATGCCCCTTTATGAAGATGCTTATGATCTCAAAATGAGATATCTTGGCGCATGCTTTTTACATATGACATAATTTTAATTGATGATACATCTATTAAAATAAGTGTTAAATCAAAACATTTTTTTTGGTGCAAACAANAGCATTTTAGACCCATAATACAAAAGAATGAGGATAATAGATAAGGATGTAACTTTTAAAGTTAAAGCATTAAGCTTAAGGTGGTGTTTGATAGGCTTCCTGTTAATAGGATTTATGATCAGGATTTACTAAATCCAACCGAACACAAAAAAACAAATGTTTCGTTGATTTATGAAATTTTAGATTTAAGGCTGAATTTTGCTTTCAATTCATGTAAAATCTGGATTAAATAAATCCACCAATGAGGAGAATTTAACAAATCCAGATTTACTAAATCCTACTAAAGCTAAATCCTTACTGCAACCAAACACCCCCTAAAATTGACAAAGAGCTTCAACAATATTACACTAAGGGCATATCATAGAGAATTAAAGGTAAAGTCGATAAAACTAGAAATAAGTAAATGATACTATGATCTAAGTGTTTAGAAAAACATAAGGAAAAAAAAAATCATTGATGACTAAGCTGGAATGGAGAAAATTATAATATTTAAGATAGAAGCAGGACAAATTTAAAAAATACATCAAGGAATAATTTTATAAAAAAAATGATAACAATGACATTTCATAAACATAAGGTAATTAAAAAAAATATATCTAGGTTGTCCGGACATGCAATGCGATGNAATACATCAAGGAATAATTTTATAAAAAAAATGATAACAATGACATTTCATAAACATAAGGTAATTAAAAAATATATATTTAGGTTGTCCGGACATGCAATGCGACGAGTAAAATAGGCATTCATTAAACGGGCATGTAAATAAGTGTAAGGGGATCAGTAAAAATAAGAGGCATAACGCACAAAAAGAATAAATGAATTTTAAGGATTCATAAAATTGACCACACATAGTCGAAGATAAGGCTGATGATGATAAAGCTAATAGAACACAAAAAAAAACACCAAATCAAATTAAGAAAAAAAAATATCACTATATATTGAAAAAAAAAATAGATAATTAAAAAAAAAACTATCTGTAATTAAAAAAAAAACTATCTGCTGCTCGACCACGGCATTTCTTACCCTCTCCTGCTTCAAAAACCACATAAAAAAATAGTTTCAATGGACATTCATTCAGTTCTCTATGTCAAGTCTCTTTGTTAGCATTCAAACTAGCTAATTGCCAGATTTTGTTTAATATTACTCCGGAATCTACTATATTTGGGCTTAAATATGTTAAAATAATGACATTTTATCACAGATTATATCCAAATACTACCGAAGTATAAACAGACTAGTGCAAGTACCATAGATGCAAGTCCATAACTGGAGCATGAATAGCAATCTGATTTTGCTATAATTTCATATTTTTGTAGAGCAGAAAAGAGGAATTGCCAATCGTTTGATGCTTTCAGGAACGCAAAGGCATAGATGACAATAAACTTATGAAAATACGCTCATAGTTATGATTATAGTTATGAATAGCCTACCAAACTAACTATCTTCAATCAGAGTTGCCTTATTTATTAGTCATTTTAGTTCAGTTAAATTTGGTTCCAATATTTGAATTCCGAGTATTAATATGGTTCTATGGAATGTCAAAAAATTTGCACAGTTAAAGGGTAAATTAAAAAAGACACTTATTCCCCATTTTCTGTTTATCCTTAACTCTTTGCGGTGTATTAATTCTCCTTTATTTGATGGGTGAAATAAATGAAANAATATAAGTCATATCAACACCTTTCTTCTCGAGAACTCTCCAAAGGATATCTCTTGGAACCTTATCGTAAGCATTTTATAAGTCATATCAATATAATAAATGTCTATTGTTAGAAAATAAAGTGATACATTGGTATAATATACTAAGCATTTTAGACCCATAATACAAAAGAATGAGGATAATAGATAAGGATGTAACTTTTAAAGTTAAAGCATTATGCTCAAGGGGGTGTTTGATAGGCTCCCTGTTAATAGGATTTATGATCAGTATTTACTAAATCCAACCAAACAGAAAAAAACAAAAGTTACATGGATTTATGAAATGTTAGATTTAAGGCTGAATTTTGCTTTCAATTCATGTAAAATCTGGATTAAATAAATCCATCAATGAGGAGAATTTAACAAATCCGGATTTACCAAATCCTACTAAAGCTAAATCCTTACTGCAACCAAACACTCCCTAAAATTGACAAAGAGCTTCAACAATATTACACTAAGGGCATATCATAGAGAATTAAAGGTAAAGTCGATAAAACTAGAAATAAGTAAATGATACTATATGGATCTAAGTGTTTAGAAAAACATAAGGAAAAAAAAAATCATTGATGACTAAGCTGAGAATGGAGAAAATTATAATATTTAAGATAGAAGCATGAAAAATTTTAAAAATACATCAAGGAATAATTTTATTAAAAAAATGATAACAATGACATTTCATAAACATAGAGTAATTAAAAAATATATATATTTAGGTTGTCCGGACATGCAATGCGATAAGTAAAATAGGCATTCATTAAACGGGCGTGTAAATAAGTGTAAGGGGATCAGTAAAAATAAGAGGCATAACGCACAAAAAGAATAAATGAATTTTAAGGGTTCAAAAAATTGACCACACATAGTCGAAGATAAGGCTAATGATGATAAAGCTAATAGAACACAAAAAAACACCAAATCAAATTAAGAAAAAAAATATATCACTATATATTGAAAAAAAAATAGATAATTAAAAAAAAAAACATCTGCTGCTCGACCACGGCATTTCTTACCCTCTCCAGCTTCAAAAACCACATAAAAAAATAGTTTCAATGGACATTCATTCAGTTCTCTATGTCAAGTTTCTTTGTTAGCATTCAAACTAGCTAATTGCCAGATTTTGTTTAATATTACTCAGAAATCTACTATATTTGGGCTTAAATATGTTAAAATAATGATATTTTATCACAGATTATATCCAAATACTACCGAAGTATAAACAGACTAGTGCAAGTACCATAGATGCAAGTCCATAACTGGAGCATGAATAGCAATCTGATTTTGCTATAGTTTCATATTTTTGTAGAGCAGAAAAGAGGAATTGCCAATCGTTTGATGCTTTAAGGAACGCAAAGGCATAGATGACAATAAACTAATGAAAATATGCTTATAGTTATGATTATAGTTATGAGTAGCCTACCAAACTAACTATCTTCAATCAGAGTTGCCTTATTTATTAGTCATTTTAGTTCAGTTAAATTTGGTTCCAATATTTGAATTCCGAGTATTAATATGGTTCTAGGGAATGTCAAAAAATTTGCACAGTTAAAAGGGTAAACTAAAAAAGACACTTATTCCCCATTTTCTGTTTATCCTTAACTCTTTGCGGTGGGTGAAATAAATGAACGAATTCATCAAAATGAAAAACATCAATTTCAAGAAAATCTAACCGCTACTCCTGCTTCTCACCCTCCTAATTTGTGCTCTCAAATTTGCTTTCAACTATTAGAAGTCCTTCAATGTCTTGTAAATACCAATCAAGCTTGTCGACAACATTCAAAGTCCAAAATAATAAAAAATAAAAACCAGCACATCAATCAATCCCACGAAATGTGCAGTCAATAAAACTTTATAATGCTATGTACGATGGCATTGTTGTAAANAAGCTTGTCGACAACATTCAAAGTCCAAAAAAATAAAAAATAAAAACCAGCACATCAATCAATCCCACGAAAGGTGCAGTCAATAAAACTTTATAATGCTATGTACGATGGCATTGTTGTAATAAAAATACCTGCTGAATCCAAGCAAGAGCCAAATCAGAANCAATGGCTGCAACATATATAAAAGATTCATCTCAGATATAAGACAATTAGGTTTCGATCCATTCCCTTCGTGACACGTAAGAATCTAAATATAGACAGAAAAAGAAAAAAAATAATTAAATATCATAGATCAAGAGCTGACAATTTACGAGCAAGAATTTCATTTTATTTTGTGGCTTTTATCCAAATACAATTTTACAAATGCTGCCTGTGGCTTTAATCCAAACACAATTTTACAAATGTTGCCTGTAACTTTACACGTCATGGGAACTGTTTTATAATTGCTATTCTTCCGAATAAGAAAATTAATTTCTTTCAATCTATGCCTAGCGTGATATAGACCGTATGAGATTTGCTTTCAAGAAACTACGTAATTTCAGAGTAATGAAATGTTAACCTCATGTATAGGGTTGCTTGAGTAATGAATTGAAATCAAGTAATTTCCAAATAAACCGGATGCACGTTAGAATTTATGAATTGTTTGCCTGCATTAAGTAACCAAAAATCAAGTGACATGCAGGATATTTGCTATACTTCCATGCTTACGCAAATAGAAGCCAAAAGTAAAACAAGGCACAGAACTCAACACTTGACTAATTATTAATTTCAGCTGGCCTGTTTAAGGTTCCTCATGAATTGCTGTTAGACAGTACTGAGACATATTCACCTCCCACCCATATCATATTGTAATATAAACAGCATTTTTTATTTTTATACAACTTTTCAAGCATATAACTGATGAAAGGAAAGCAAAACAAAAATATGATGAATTCAGCTTGGTTGATAGCTTGAATTGCCAAGCAAATCATTCCACTGAATTAATTATGGTTAATGGTAATGGCATTTGAACTTTTATGACAAATCGTGTCGAGTTATATCAGCTACGGACACCATCAGGGCTAAAGAAATTAAAATAAACTAGTACATCAAATGAGGTCCTTTCTAAATTCTCCTTCGCCAACTTGATTGACAATAACACAAACTATACAACCAAGCATGTAACAAAGCACAGAGGTTTTGCTGATATTGACTACAACACTGAAATGCATTAAATTCTAAGGGACCGTTTGGGGTCACTTTTGATTTTTGTTTTTTATTTTTTGCTTTTATATTGTTTTATTTCTGTTTTTACTCAAAATGAAACATATTTGATATGCTATAACATGATTTTTTGTTTTTAAAAACACTAAAAATGTGGAAATGCATTAAATTCTCCCTCACCAGCTTGATTGATAATAACACACTATACAACTAAGCATAACAAAGCACAAACGTTTTGCTGATATTGACTACAACGTTGAAATGCATTAAATTATAAGGAGGAGCTAAGGATCACTTTTGGTTTTTGTTTTTTATTTTTTGATTTGCCTTTGGTTTTGTTTTGTCTATGTTTCACTCAAATGAAACATGTTTGGTAAGCTATAACATTGTTAGTTGTTTTTAAAAACACTTAAAGTAACTTCTAAATTTTTTGAGTGCTATAAAAAATTAGCTAATTTATTTTTTAAAATAAAAAACAAAATATGAAAAAAATATACTAAACAAAAATGTTTTTAAAAAAAAATAAAAAAAATAAAAGTGATCCCAAATAAGTCCAAGAAATAATACTTAACAAAAATAGAAGCAACAGAAGACATGACATGAAAGAAAATGTGTTGGTTAAAGGACTAATTTATCGCTCACCATTCGAAATATATATATCTATATATAGGGGCATTCTCATACATACCACACAATTCTTATGTATTTACATATCTAACACTTAGACATTCTTATTTAAAAGAATAACACTCAAATCTTTAACAACATATCAAAAGTACCACCATCATTAACTTCTTAAAAGTGAAAAACACATTTCATGCATAGTTTTATGACACNTTAACAACATATCAAAAGTACCACCATCATTAACTTTTTAAAAGTGAAATACACATTTCATGCATAGTTTTAAGACAACAAGGTGTTATAAGTGTAAATATAAGACTTTAGGTGTTAGATGTGCAAAGACATATAAATTGTGTAGTGTGTACATCAATTTCCAAAAATAGATATATGGCATGTCACAGACAAACTGCAGATAAGCATTCTCCTCGATCAAAGTGTAGTCATTCACAATGGCTGCACATATTTCTCAAAGGNTTAACAGCATATCAAAAGTACCACCATCATTAACTTTTTAAAAGTGAAATACACATTTCATGCATAGTTTTATGACAACAAGGTGTTATAAGTGTAAATATAAGACTTTAGGTGTTAGATGTGCAAATACATATAAATTGTGTAGTGTGTACATCAATTACCAAAAATAGATATATGGCATCTCACAGACAAACGGCAGATAAGCATTCTCCTCGATCAGAGTGTAGTCANATAAGTGTAAATATAAGACTTTAGGTGTTAGATGTGCAAATACATATAAATTGTGTAGTGTGTACATCAATTTCCAAAAACAGATATATGGCATGTCACAGACTAACTGCAGATAAGCATTCTCCTCGATCAGAGTGTAGNGACCACGGCATTTCTTACCCTCTCCAGCTTCAAAAACCACATAAAAAAATAGTTTCAATGGACATTCATTCAATTCTTTATGTCAAGTCTCTTTGTTAGCATTCAAACTAGCTAATTGCCAGATTTTGTTTAATATTACTCCGGAATCAACTATATTTGGGCTTAAATATGTTAAAATAATGACATTTTATCACAGATTATATCTAAATACTACCGAAGTATAAACAGACTAGTGCAAGTACCATAGATGCAAGTCCATAACTGGAGCATGAATAGCAATCTGATTTTGCTATAATTTCATATTTTTGTAGAGCAGAAAAGAGGAATTGCCAATCGTTTGATGCTTTCAGGAACGCAAAGGCATAGATGACAATAAACTTATGAAAATATGCTTATAGTTATGATTATAGTTATGAGTAGCCTACCAAACTAACTATCATCAATCAGAGTTGCCTTATTTATTAGTCATTTTAGTTCAGTTAAATTTGGTTCCAATATTTGGATTCCGAGTATTAATATGGTTCTAGGGAATGTCAAAAAATTTGCGCAGTTAAAGGGTAAATTAAAAAAGACACTTATTCCCCATTTTCTGTTTATCCTTAGCTCTTTGCGGTGTATTAATTCTCATTTATTTGATGGGCGAAATAAATGAACGAATTCATCAAAATGAAAAACATCAATTTCAAGAAAATCTAACCACTACTCCTGCTTCTCACCCTCCTAATTTGTGCTCTCAAATTTGCTTTCAACTATAAGAAGTCCTTCAATGTCTTGTAAATACCAATCAAGCTTGTCGACAACATTCAAAGTCCAAAAAAATAAAAAATAAAAACCAGCACATCAATCAATCCCACGAAATGTGCAGTCAATAAAAATTTATAATGCTATGTACGATGACATTGTTGTAATNCATATTGTAATATAAACAGCATTTTTTATTTTTATACAACTTTTCAAGCATATAACTGATGAAAGGAAAGCACAAAAAAAATATGATAAATTCACCTTGGTTGATAGCTTGAATTGCTAAGCAAATCATTCCACTGAATTAATTATGGTTAATGGTAATGGCATTTCAACTTTTATGACAAATCATGTCGAGTTATATCAGCTACGGACACCGTCAGGGCTAAAGAAATTAAAATAAACTAGTACATCAAATGAGGTCCTTTCTAAATTCTCCCTCGCCAACTTGATTGACAATAACACAAACTATACAACCAAGCATGTAACAAAGCACAGAGGTTTTGCTGATATTGACTACAACACTGAAATGCATTAAATTCTAAGGGACCGTTTGGGGTCACTTTTGATTTTTGTTTTTTATTTTTTGCTTTTATATTGTTTTATTTCTGTTTTTACTCAAAATGAAACATATTTGATATGCTATAACATGATTTTTTGTTTTTAAAAACACTAAAAATGTGGAAATGCATTAAATTCTCCCTCACCAGCTTGATTGATAATAACACACTATACAACTAAGCATAACAAAGCACAAACGTTTTGCTGATATTGACTACAACGTTGAAATGAATTAAATTATAAGGAAGAGCTAAGGATCACTTTTGGTTTTTGTTTTTTATTTTTCGATTTGCCATTTGTTTTGTTTTGTCTATGTTTCACTCAAATGAAACATGNTGCCTTTCCAACTGCAATAACTGCCTCTGAATGGCCAACCAATTTCCTTTGTTGTTCATGCCAGAACTTTCAATTAAACCATCAGTTCGAGAGATACTTGTACGGTGTGAAAAAGAGTCCTTCTGGTTAAGTTCAACCCTCTCATCAGCATCAAAATCCCTCATATTCGAGTCCCTTGAACTGAATCCTTTTTCAGTCCAATTATCTCTAATAGGGTAATCCAAGACTTGTTGATTGTTATTTGTTATTATTCTTCTCTCGGTTTTATGAAAGTTAATGCCAATATGCCCATGATTTTCATTCAATTCGCAGCCAGGAACTTTATCATGTTTCAAAGAAATCCTAGAATCACTATCCGGCAATCCCTGTTCTTCTTCATCTAGTGAGCGGGATGACTCAAGGCCTCTACGCGGTAGAACAACTTCAACTTGTACATCATTTGAACTTCTTGTTTCAAGGTTTTGGAAGAATTCTGGATTCAACTCTTTGTCTTTCAGGGAGGGAACCTTTTTTTTAAGAATAACTGCAGCATTCTCTTGAATATTGCTGCCCTTTCCTTTGGACAAAGATTTGCTGGCAGAAGGCGAAGAATCAAGAGATGAATCTTTCACAGATTCTGGTCTTTTACAGTTGAGATTTGACTGTTTAGCATCCGACTCTTCACCATTCCCGGATTTGGTAGCTTTTCTATCTACAGTATATAACACAAGCACGAATACATGTAAGGGACTTGGAAACAGATGTGCAGGAAATTCAAAGCATATGACCAAATTATGATGTTATCATTTTATACCCATTGAATCCTCTGGTGCTTTATTCTCACTATTTCCTGAAATCTTTTTCCAAAATTGCAATGCCTCCATCATGCTATCTCTCACAGGTTTTACCTGATTAATGAACCATTAAAGACAACAAAACAATGAACCATTCGAGACAGTAAAACAATTCTAAAATCTGAGTGATTTCAGATGCCAATATAACAAGAGGCTATGTTCATAAATTCATCCATCTGGAAAGCTAAGGGCATGTTTGGAATAAATTTTATACTTTTATTTTTGTTTTTTTAACATGTTTGTTTATTGTATTTTTCAAATGCAATTTTTTGTTTCTAAAAATAAATTAATATGTTTTGAAAACATTCAAAATAACTTTTAGTTATTTTTAGTATTTTTAAAGACAACTATACTTTACTCAAATAGCCAAATATGTTTTAATTCAAATCAAAACATGAACAAAACAAAAAAACAAAAATAAAAATAAAAAGAAGAAGTGATCCCAAAAGGCCTAAANGTTCAAATCAAAACATGAACAAAACAAAAAAACAAAAATAAAAATAAAAAGAAGAAGTGATCCCAAAAGGCCCCAAGAGTAAGACAATCTTACTTTATGAATGATANGAGTCGAGGCTGATTGAGTTTGGCTTGCAAGCTAATTGAGCTCATCTCATGAGCCACTCATCAAGCCGAGCCCGAGACAGGTTGGTTGAGTTACACCGCTACCTCCAACTCATATTCACCACTTCTCACTTACAAAAATAAAAAATGCCAAAAAAACACACCATTGGGGCTCCTTCATCATGCTCACAACTATCCCACCACGGTGCATTGCTTGGGCTCCCTCTTCACCTTAAAAACTACCCTGTATTCTTTGGCCCGTTGTTTCTTAAAAATGAGGGTTTCTCTATAGCGTTAATGCTAATGTATTGATTGCTGGGCTTCAGGTCCCACTAATGATTAATCAGCTTGTACCATTTGTTGGTGAATCATGATCCTCACTCATATAGTTTTGAGTGGAAGCCAAAAAGCAAACGCACACAGCTTAAATCCCTGTCGTAAGAAATCAAATGTACTGCGAGGAATGAAAATATACATCTCAAGCATTTAAAAACGCTGCATAAAATTAAACGCAAATGGGAAATGTCACTTACGACATGTCTATTCTCCCAGTATAAATAATTTCATGCTCTCCTACACCGAAAGAAAAGGNGGCTGCATAAAATCAAACGCAAATGGGAAATGTCACTTACGACATGTCTATTCTCCCAGTATAAAAAATTTCGTGCTCTCCTACACCGAAAGAAAAGGAAAAAAACAAAACAACTTGGAAAACAAATCACCAACGTAGCAACAACACAATCATACGAACCTGAGCTAAGCTCGAAATAACTGAGAGTAATGCCCCTTTTGCTAAAAAGCTTTGCCCACCAAACATCTTGCAGATCCTCGGACACAACCGTTGAAACGCCGCAGCTCCGCCGCCGCCTCCCCCGCATTCTACCACCTTTGCAAGAGACGACGCTGCCCCAATCTGCACCGCCTTGCTCTGCTCCCCCATCACTTCCAACAGCGGCTTCACGAACAACCCAACCAACNCTCCAATACTTCCTGTATTTTTTAGCATTATTGCTGTCTTAATATAAAATTAAAGCTAACCACCAAAAAAAAGTTAATGAACAGTGTCAAATATTGGGTGATTAACCCAATTAGTGAATCATTCAAATAGTCCATTTTTCCCCCTCTGCTACCTCTATCAAAGAGTTCACCCCTTGTCTCAATTTGAAGCCAATGTCTTTGAATCAAGTTGAACGAAAAAATTCAACAAATACCTCAAGTCTTCCGCCCGGTATATTTTTATTATATGCATAATTATTAGATAAAAGGACAAAATCATATGCAATATTATATCATATATAATCTAAAGCTCAATCTAAGAGATCTATGCTCCCTGAAAACTTTTATCATAATGCTTCGCATTAATTTATTCGATAATGACAAAATCATATGCAGTAAGAAAATATTACTGCGAGAAAAGAACTACTGTTTAGTTTCTCAATTTGTTTCTACAATCTGATGAGAACCAAGAAAATGCAAAAGATAGTTGAAGTGGTTATCTTTTCAATAAATTCATCAGCTCCTTCATTTTTCAAATATTCAAGCCTAAGGCAGTACTACAATGTTCCAGGAGACTTCTTAGTAGAGAAGAGGTTTTGCAGCAGTTAGCTTGAGATTGATCCAACAATTAATAAAGGAGATAATTGGTCTTCCAACCATACCTCCCACTTGTGTGTAAGAGTTGAGTTGAGCTTTAATCACCTTTGGGTTGAGCTTGAGCTTCATTGATTAATCGAGTTTGAGTTTAAGGTCAAGTTTAGTTCTACAAGTTTGAGCTTGCTCATAAACTGGGTAGTTTATTATAATAGAGAAAACAATTTTTAACTCAAACTAGACTTATAATAAAATAAAAAATGGAATGAATAATTATAAGATAAGTAAAAAGAAATCACTTGATATAAAATATAAAAGATAAATTTTTAAATGTTTTTAATAAATTAAAGAATAAGTCTTGAATTTTAACATACTTTGAGTGTATTTTATATTAATATTTTTTTAAACTGGTCAACTCACGAGCTAATGAGTCGAGTCGAGGCTGGTTGAGTTTGGCTTGCAAGCTAATTGCGCTCATCTCATGAGCCACTCATCAAGCCGAGCCCGAGACAGCTTGGTTGAATTACACGGCTACCTCCAACTCATATTCACCACTTCTCATTTATAAAAATAGAAAATGCCAAAAAAAACACACCATTGGGGCTCCTTCATCATGCTCACAACTATCCTACCACGGTGCATTGCTTGGGCTCTCTCTTCACCTTAAAAACTACCCTGTATTATTTGGCCCGTTGTTTCTTAAAAATGAGGGTTTCTCTATAGCGTTAATGCTAATGTATTGATTGCTGGGCTTCATGTCCCACTAATAATTAATCAGCTTGTACCATTTGTTGGTGAATCATGATCCTCACTCATATAGTTTTGAGTGGAGGCCAAAAAGCAAACGCACACAGCTTAAATCCCTGTCGTAAGAAATCAAATGTACTGCGAGGAATGAAAATATACATCTCAAGCATTTAAGAACGCTGCATAAAATCAAACGCAAATGGGAAATGTCACTTACGACATGTCTATTCTCCCAGTATAAAAAATTTCATGCTCTCCTACACCGAAAGAAAAGGAANGATAATAGAGAAAACAATTTTTAACTCAAACTAGACTTATAATAAAATAAAAAATAGAATGAATAATTATAAAATAAGTAAAAAGAAATCACTTGATATAAAATATAAAAAATAAATTTTTAAATGTTTTTAATAAATTATAGAATAAGTCTTGAATTTTAAAATACTTTGAGTGTATTTTATATTAATATTTCTTTAAACTGGTCAACTCACAAGCTAATGAGTCGAGTCGAGGCTGATTGAGTTTGGCTTGCAAGCTAGCTGAGCTCATCTCATGAGCCACTCATCAAGCCGAGCCCGAGACAGCTTGGTTGAATTACACCGCTACCTCCAACTCATATTCACCACTTCTCATTTACAAAAATAAAAAATGACAAAAAAACACACCAATGGGGCTCCTTCATCATGCTCACAACTATCCTACCACGGTGCATTGCTTGGGCTCCCTCTTCACCTTAAAAACTACCCTGTATTCTTTGGCCCGTTGTTTCTTAAAAATGTGGGATTCTCTATAGCGTTAATGCTAATGTATTGATTGCTGCACTTCATGTCCCGCTAATAATTAATCAGCTTGTACCATTTTTTGGTGAATCATGATCCTCACGNTCAAGAACAACCCAACCAACGACGTCGACGCCGCCGCCGCCGAGGACGCTCCTCCGCCGTTATAAGCTTCATTGGCATGTGAACGAAGATAAAGCGCTGCGAGCGAGCCGGCGGCGTCGCGGCACGCATCACGTACAGATGAGTCTGACAAGGGGTCCTTGAGACGGCGTATAATGTAAGCGATGACCTTGGGGAGATGAGTGGCACCGACGTCGGGGTGAGCGGAACAGAGGAGAGATAGGAGTCGCACGGACTCGCGGCGGGCGACATTGCGTCCGCTGACAGCCGCAGCGGAGTCGCTGGCAGTGGAAGCGGGCTCGTGGACCAGTGAGGATAAGATCACGGGAAAACCATCAGCAGGTAGCGATAAGATTACCTTCTCGAGTTCGTCGATGGCGATCTGATAAGTATCGCGGTCGGAGAGCTTGGAAACTGAGGAGAGGACACGCGATTTAAGCTCAACCAAAGCCATATGGCTGGAGAGGGAGGAGGGTTTGGGTTGAGGCGAAGACTGCGACTGGGATATGGGTTTTGAGGTNACTCGCGGCGGGCGACATTGCGTCCGCTGACAGCCGCAGCGGAGTCGCTGGCAGTGGAAGCGGGCTCGTGGAGCAGTGAGGATAAGATCACGGGAAAACCATCAGCAGGTAGCGATAAGATTACCTTCTCGAGGTCGTCGATGGCGATCTGATAAGTATCGCGGTCGGAGAGCTTCGAAACTGAGGAGAGTACACGCGATTTAAGCTCAACCAAAGCGATGTGGCCGGAGAGGGAGGAGAGTTTGGGTTGAGGCGAAGACTGCGACTGGGATATGGGTTTTGAGGGCTTGGAAGAGGGTTTCGAGGAGGAAGACGACATCGAGAGGGCTTCTTAAAGAGGTCGTGTTCGGAAGGAAATGGAGAGAGGAAGGAAGGCAAAGAAGGAGGGATTTGGGAGGAATGGCATGGAAGGAATGGAGGCTGAAGAGATCTTCAAATGTGGGGAAGAAACGAGATCTTTGGAGAAGAGGGAACAGAGGAGTGCATCTGAAATTGAGTAAATCGTAAGAATAGCGGAGGAAGCAACTGTAGGTGCTGCTTAGCAACTAAATAGAATTTAACTAAGCAGGACTTTTTTCCTAAAAATAAGTAATTAGCGGATCGGGAGATATATTTCAGAAAGTGTGTGTGAAAATTTGATGTAATAAATTATAAATATATTTAAAAATGATAATATATAAAATTTATATTTTACTCAATTCATATGCATTTAAATAAAAAAAACTCAATTTTAACTTGTGTTATTTTATTTATGCATGAGAATATGTATTTTATCTTTTAAAAATTGAAATAGTGATTTATTTTTTATGATGACAATACTTTTGGTGGTATAAATGTAAAATAAAAAGAATTTAGGGGTTAGATATATAAATAAATAAAATTTAGTGGTGCATATGTAAATTGAATTTCTTTTTATAATAATGATTTTTTTTGTTGTGGTATGAGTGATTTGAGTGATGTAAATGTAAAAAATAGAGTTTGGGTGTTAAATATATAAAATAAATAAAATTGGGTGGGATTTATTTAAATGTCCACGAACACTATATTAGAAATCGGAGCCGATTATAAGGTTTAGGGGTTGAACCGTCGTTTCAACCCGATTCTGGCCGGTTTTATGCTTGAGGGGTTTTTCATGCCAATCAGAATCAGACCTGATCGGTTCAGGTTTACTAAACCATGAAATTTTCTCCAACATCCAACAATCTAATGTGCAAAATTCATCGACTTGAGAAAAATTATTAATGTTAAATCTTAAAATTCATATGGCATCATAAAAATTTGTTAAATCCTAGTAAATTATTTAATAATTTATTTCAGAATTGAAATTAGCTAATTCGAATATATTTCTAATTTTAAATATTGTTGATTGATCTTTACACTCTCCGAATTAATAAATCTAGAATTTATGCAAAAATGGATGTTGATGAGAATTTTATCTTTTCTTATTTTATTTTAGGGCATCTAGCACACATCTTAAAATATTTCTATTTAAATGATTGAAAATTTCATTTGAAGAATAATAGACCACCCCGAGATATAGAAATATCATTTTGAAGTGATATTATTATTTGTAAAATGAAAATCTTTATAATTTATGGGTTTAACTTAACCATGGTTCTTTTTCTTACCTTATAGGTGAAACATAGGGTTTATTTTACTTTAGGATCTGGAGTCCCAACAAGAAGCAAATACTAATAAATAAATACATCCCGGGAGTTGTAAACTATCGAGAAAACTCTTGATTACATTGATTACATGTATTGTTCATGATTTCAAAGTTGAATGTTAAGGTTGGTGTTTTTGAAGTTTCAAAAGGGATATGTTAAAAATTTCAGAGGGATTGTTCATAGAATTCAAGTTTAGAAAGGTAGAGTGCTTGGATAATGTGAAGCCTAGTGAACCCTCCAATGTATTCTATTTAATTTCAACATTTAAATATTAATTATTCTAATTAGTCATAAGTGTAAGATAACATTTTATTAAAATTTAATTAGTAAATCATTAGTTTATTTAAAATAAGAATTTCTTTACGGTCAAGTTTAATTAGGTTAAGAGTTTTAATTCATTAGTGTTAATTAGTTAAAAAAAATTTATTTTTAAGTAATTGTATCTTGAATAATAATAATTATAATCTTTTTATTTTTTATCAATCTTAATTGGATTCATTAAATCATAAGTTGCTTTTATTAGAATACCATTCAATTTTACTTTAATCTTATACTAAGTAAAAGTTAAACATATATCAAATCAAACTGAGCCAAAACTAATAACAACTGGTTTAATTGATATATATTTTGTTGATTAACTTAAGATGTTTTTTTTTAAAATTTGAACTCTTCGTCACAAAACTTCGTTTAGTCTTAATAAATTTAACTTTGAAGTTTAGAAAATAGTTTAGTTAACTTAGCTCTTTTAGTTACATTTCCACTAGCATGTATTAAACTTTTCTTTAACCTATTTTTCTTACTTAAGTCTTTATAGTTTGAATATTGTTTTTTACGTTATTATCATAAGAACTTTCACTTCTTGTGGGATCAATACTTAGGACTTCGTTAGAGCCCTTTATCACCTAAGCGATATGTATACTTGTGTTTGCAAACTAGTGACTATTTTAAATTGAGAATAAACATTAAATCACTAGAAGTGACGACTTACAGATTTTATAAGATAAAATTTATTTAATTGAAATAACTATTATTGTGATTGATCTGCATATTTCCTTATTTAGTTGTCGTGTGTTGTAGTGTTGAAAGACATTTACAACACATACACATTGTCGCCCATCAAGTTTTCCTTTTTGTCGCATCAAGTTATTGGCGTCGTTGCCGGGAGGAAACGGTAAATTATTTTATAATTTAGAAGAGTTTGTTTGAACTGTAAAACTTATTAAAAGAAACATTGTAGTATAATAAATATTTTTATATTTTTGTGTCTTTGTTTATCTTAATTGTTTTTTTTGTTTATGTATGCGTAGTTTAGGATCCGAAGGTTTAGTCCCTTACGATTCGGAGTTAGAAAGAATTACTAGAAAAATTTAAAAACAACAAAAAGAATTTGATAATTTGAATAAAATGGCTAACAACTTAAGTAATCAAGGAATTGAAAAGGGAACATCAACAGAGACCTTTAAGAGGTTATGCAACCCTACGGTTCATGAAAGTCACTTGAGTATCTAAAATCCTACTCTAGCTACTAATTTATTTGAGCTTAAGCCTGCTATTATCCACTTAGGTCAAAATAATCAGTTTTGTGGAATACCAACTGAAGATCCTAACTTACATCTTGTTAGTTTTCTAGAAATGTGTGTTACATTTAAATATGACAGAGTGTCGAATGACGCCGTCAGACTTAAGACTTTTTCTTTTTTCATTAAGGGTTACAGCTAAGATGTGGTTAAACTCTTTAACATCTGGATTTATCAGAATTTGGGGAGAATTAACACAAAAAAATTTATCTAAATATTTTCCACCATCGAAAATTGCTAAGCTTAGAAATGATATCACATCTTTTTGTCAATTTGAAGAAGAATCAATATATGAAACTTGGGAACAATTTAAATATCTCCTTAGGAAGCTTCCACACCATGTGTTACCATATTGGTTGATAATTCAAACTTTTATAATGGATTGGTTGGGTCTCTTGGATCTATTATTGACACTGTTGTTGGTGGATCAATAATGTTAAAACCATTCGATGAAGCATATGCTTTAATTGAAGAGATGACTACAAATAGTTTTCAATGACTTTGAAAGGGTAACTCCAAAAAAAGTAGTCAGTGTTCATGACTTTGATGCACTATTTATTTTGGTTT
The DNA here is from genome assembly GCA_002079205.1 of Phalaenopsis hybrid cultivar. Lineage (NCBI taxonomy): Eukaryota > Viridiplantae > Streptophyta > Magnoliopsida > Asparagales > Orchidaceae > Phalaenopsis > Phalaenopsis hybrid cultivar. The sequence goes on along the minus strand of JXCR01137700.1, from coordinate 146,923 downwards.
CTCAAATTGTTGCAATATCAAAAAAGATAGAACAATATGTAATGAATTATTCTCAATTTTGTGCTTGAGGAAAAATCATTGGAATAAATGATAGATTCACAATCATCATATGAAACTTTAAATGCAACAAATAACCAAACTAATAATCCTTATTCTAATTATTATAATCCTGGTTGGAAAAATCACCCTAATTTAAGTTGGAATAATAATAACTCTAATGGTGTAAATCCATAATAGGGAACATTCCAGTGAACCCATTAAAAAATTCAAACAACCAGAGAAATATTAACTATAAACTTTATTATCCCTCAGGTTTTAATAGCAATTCACAAATCAAGGAGAAGAAATTGTCAATGGAAGAAGTGATATTGCAAATGGGTAATCAATTACAAATTCAAGGAGCTGCAATTAAAAACATGAAAAATCAATTGTACATATTGCTACTGCACTTAATAATAGACCTCTAGGAACTTTTCATAATAATATTGAAGTTAATCTTAAAGATTAGAATAAAGAGTAAATTAAGGCTATTCAACTGAGAAGTGGAAGAAAATTGGAAACAAAAGTTCAAAAAGAGATTGAAGTTGAGAAAGAAGGGGTAGAAAATGAAAACTTTAACGAATATTTTCATCTTGATTCAGAATATCCTAATGAACCAATGAAAATTACTGTATAAAGACCACCACCTCCATTTCCTCAAAGATTGAAATAACAAAAACAAGGATAAACAATTTATTAAGTTCTTAGAAATATTCAAGAAAATAACTATAAAAGTTTCATTTGTTGAAGCCCTGAAACAAATGTCAAGCTATGTGAAGTTGATGAAGAATATACTTAATAGAAAAAAGAAGTTACAGATAATGAGCCAGTTGCATTTAGTGAGGAGTGTAGCGCAATAATTCAAAAAAAGCTTCCTAAAAAACTTAAAGATCTTGGTAGTTTTACTATTCCATCTTTTATTGGCGAAAGATTTTTTTGGAAAAGCCTTATGTGATTTGGGAGTTAATATTAATCTCATGCCTCTATCGATTTTTACAAAGTTGGGTTTAGGAGAAATTTCCTCTACTACTGAACTCTTCAGTTAACTGGTTGTTCGATTACCTATCCTAAAGGAGTTATAGAAGATATTTTGGTAAAAGTTGATAAATTTATATTTTTTTGTGAACTTTACTGTGTTAGATATGGAAACACTTCCTACACATTTAAAATGTGGAAATGAAAATCCTTCCTACACATTTAAAATATGTCTTTTTAGGAGATTTATCCACGTTACCTATTATAGTATCCTCAAAATTAACTGAATCACAAGAACAAAAGTTGTTGGAAATTTTAAAAAAATACAAGAAAGCCTTTGGATGGACATTAACTGATATCAAAGGAATCAATCCTTCGATTTGTATGCACAAAATTTTATTAGAAGAACATCATGAACCAAAAGCTGGTCCTCAAAGGAGATTAAACCTTATGAAGAAAGAAGTTGTTAAGAAAGAAATTTTAAAATGGTTAGATGATAAGATGATATATCATATTTCAGACAGTGCTTGGGTAAGTCTAATTCACTATGTTCCTAAGAAAGGGAGTGTAATTGTTGCTAAAAATGAGAAAAATGAATTAATACAAACACGACAAGTCACTGGTTGGTGAATCTGTATTAATTATAGAAAATTAAATTTTACCACTAAGAAAGATCACTTTCCTTTACCTTTTCTTGACCTAATATTGGATAGGCTAGCTGGGCACAAATTTTTTTGCTTTTTTAGATGGATATACCGACTATCATCAAATTTCTATTGCTCCTGAGAATCAAGAAAATATAACATTCATTAGTCTTTACAGAACTTTTAGTTTTAGAAGAATGTCATTTGATTTATGTAATGCACCAGCAACATTTCAAGGATGTATGATGCCAATTTTTAGCAATTTAATTGAAAAAGAGATGCATCTTTTTATGGATGATTTTTTTGTGTTCGGAACTTCATTTGAATCAGGTCTAAAATGTTTAGAGAAAGTTTTAGAATGATGTAAAAAGACAAATTTAGTTTTGAATTAAGGAAAATGTCAAATTACAGTTGCAGGAGGAATTGTACTGAAGCAAAAAATTTCTGAAAATGACATGGAAGTAGATCTGAAAAAATTCAAGTTATAGTAAATTACTTTCTCCTACTACGGTAATGTGTACCTTATAAAGAAATTGAAGAAATCATTCAAAAATATCATGATTCTGAATTTGGGGGTCATTTTAGAATTGATAGAACTGCACATAAAATTTAATAATTTGGATTTTATTGGCCTACTCTACTTAGAGATGTTAATGTATATATAAAAACATGTGAACGATGTCAGCAAGTAAGTAATATTTTAAAAAGAAATGAAATAACTCTAAATTTTATAAATTTTACTTTGAAAGTTAAAATTTTTTTATGTTTAGGTATTATATTTTATTTGACCANGAGATCTTCAAATGTGGGGAAGAAACGAGATCTTTGGAGAAGAGGGAACAGAGGAGTGCATCTGAAATTGAGAGGAGTGCATCTGAAATTGAGTAAATCGTAAGAATAGCGGAGGAAGCAACTGTAGGTGCTGCTTAGCAACTAAATAGAATTTAACTAAGCAGGACTTTTATCCTAAAAATAAGTAATTAGCGGATCGGGAGATATATTTCCGAAAATTCGTGTGAAAATTTGATGTAATCAATTATAAATATATTTAAAAATGATAATATATAAAAGTTATATCTTACTCAATTCATATGCATTTAAATAAATAAAACTCAATTATAATGTATGTTATTTTATTTATACATGAGAATATGTATTTTATCTTTTAAAAATTGAAATAGTGATATATTTTTGATGATGTTGATACTTTTGGTGGTATAAATGTAAAATAAAAAGAGTTTAGGGGTTAGATATATAAATAAATAAAATTTAGTGGTATATATGTAGATTGAATTTTTTTATAATAATGATTTTTTTTGTGATGTGAGTGATTTGAGAGATATAAATGTAAAAAATAGAGTTTGGGTGTTAAATATATAAAATAAATAAAATTGGGTGGTATGTATTTAAATGTCTACCAAATAGTTTATTAGAAACCGAAGCCGGTTATAAGGTTCAGGGGTTGAACCGTTGTTTCAACCCGATTCTGGGCGGTTCTATGCTGGAGGGGTTTTTCATGCCAACCAGAATCAGACCTGATCGATTCAGGTTTATTAAACCATGAAATTTTTTCCAACGGCCAACAATCTAATGTGCAAAATTCATCGACTTGAGAAAAATTATTAATGTTAAATCTTAAAATTTATTCGGCATCATAAAAATATGTTAAATCCTAGTAAATTATTTAATAATTTATTTCAGAATTGAAATTAGCTAATTCGAATATATTTCTAATTTTAAACATTGTTGATCGATCTTTACACTATCAGAATTGATAAATCTAGAATTTATGCAAAAATGGATGTCGATAAGAATTTTATCTTTTTTTTATTTTATTTTAGAGCATCCCGCGCACATCTTAATATATTTTTATTTAAATGATTGAAAATTTCATTTGAAGAATAATAGACCACCCCGAGATGTAGAAATATTATTTTGAAGTGATATTATTATTTGTGTAATGAAAATCTTTATAACCTATCGGTCAAACTTAACCGGGGTTCTTTTTCTTACCTTATAGGTGAAACATAGGGTTTATTTTACTTTAGGATCTAGTATCCCAACAAGAGCAAATACTAATAATTAAGTACATCCCGAGAGTTGTAAACTACCGAGAAAACTCTTGATTAAATTGATTACATGTATCCTCATGATTTCAAAGTTGAATGTTAAGGTTAGTGTTTTTGAAGTTTCAAAAGGGATATGTTAAAAATTTCAGAGGGATTGTTCATAGAATTCAAGTTTAGAAAGGTAGAGTTCTTGGATAATGTGAAGCCTAGTGAACCCTCCAATGTATTCTATTTAATTTCAATATTTAAATATTAATTATTCTAACTAGTAATAAGTGTAAGATAACATTTTATTAAAATTTAACTAGTAAATCATTAGCTTATTTAAAATAAGAATTTCTTTACGGTCAAGTTTAATTAGGTTAAGAGTTTTAATTCATTAGTATTAATTAGCTAAAATAATTTATTTTTAAGTAATTGTATCTTGAATAATAATAATTATAATCTTTTATTTTTTATCAATCTTAATTGGATTCATTAAATCATAAGTTGATCTTATTAGAATCCCATTCAATTTTACTTAAATCTTATACTAAGTAAAAGTTAAACATATATCAAATCAAACTAAGCCACAACTAATAACAATTGGTTTAATTGATATATATTTTGTTGATTAACTTAAGATGTTTTTTAAAATTTGAACTCTTCGTCACAAAACTTCGTTTAGTCTTAGTAAATTTAACTTTGAAGTTTCGAAAATAGTTTAGTTAACTTAGCTCTTTTAGTTACATTTCCACTAGCATGTATTAAGCTTTTCTTTGACCTATTTTTCTTACTTAAGTCTTTATAGTTTGAATATTGTTTTTTATGCTATTATCATAAGAACTTCCACTCCTTGTGGGATCAATACTTAGGGCTCCATTAGAACACTTTATTACCTAAGCGATATGTATACTTGTGTTAGCAAACTAGTGACTATTTTAAATTGAGAATATACAATAAATCACTAGAAGTGACAAATTACAGATTTTATAAGATAAATTTTATTTAACCGAAGTAACTATTATTGTGATTGATCTGCATATTTCCTTATTTAGTTGTTGTGTGATGTAGTGTTGAAAGACATTTACAACACATACACATTGTCGCTCATTAAGTTTTCTTTTTTGTCGCATCAAGTTATTGGCGTCGTTGTCAGGGAGGTAACGGTAAATTATTTTATAATTTAGAAGAGTTTGTTTGAACTGTAAAACTTATTTTAAGAAACATTGTAGTGTAATAAATATTTTTATATTTTTGTGTCTTTGCTTATCTTAATTGTTTATTGTGTTTGTATATGTGTAGTTTAGGATCTGAAGGTTTAGTCCCTTACGATTCGGAGTTAGAAAGAATTATTAGAAAAATTTAAAAACAACAAAAAGAATTTGATAATTTGAACAAAATGGCTAACAACTTAAATAATCAAGAAATTGAAAATGAACATCAATAGAGACCTTTAAGAGGTTATGCTAACTCTATAGTCTATGAAATTCACTTGAGTATCTAAAATCTTGCTCTAACTGCTAATTTATTTAAGTTTAAACCTGCTATTATCCAAATAGTATAAAATAATCAGTTTGGGGGAATGTCAACTGAAGATCATAACTTACATCTTGTTAGTTTTCTAGAAATGTGTGCTACATTTAAATATGACGGAGTGTCGAATGACGCCATCAGACTTAGACTTTTTTCTTTTCTCATTAAGAGATACAACTAAGATGTGGTTAAACTCTTTAACATCTGGAATTATCAAAATTTGGGGAGAATCAACATAAAAAATTTTATCTAAATATTTCTCACAATCGAAAATTGCTAAGCTTAGAAATGATATCACATCTTTTTATCAATTTGAAGAAGAATCAATATATGAAACTTGGGAACAATTTGAATATCTCCTTAGGAAGCTTCCACACCAGGCGTTACCAGATTGGTTAATAATTCAAACTTTTTATAATGGATTAGTTGGATCTCTTAGATCTATTATTAACGCTGTTGTTGGTGGATCAATAATGTTAAAATAATTTGATGAAGCATATTCTTTAATTGAAGAGATGACTACAAATAGTTTTCAATGACCCTCTGAAATGGTAACTCCAAAAAAAGTAGTCAGTGTTCATGACTTTGACGCACTATCTATTTTGGCTTCTCAAATTGTTGCAATATCAAAGAAGATAGAGCAATATGTAATGAATTATTCTCAAACACCTCCTGTGCTTGAGGAAAAATCATTAGAATAAATGATAGATTCACAATCATCATATGAAACTTTAAATGCAACAAATAACCAAACTAATAATCTCTATTCTAATTATTATAATCCTGGTTGGAAAAATCACTCTAATTTAAGTTGGAATAATAATAACTCTAATGGTGTAAATCCACAATGGGGGAAAATTCCAGTGAACTCATTAGAAAATTCAAACAACCAGAGAAATATTAACTATAAACCTTATTATCCTTCAGGTTTTAATAGCAATTCACAAATCAAGGAAAAGAAATTATCAATGGAAGAAGTGATATTGCAAATGGGTAATCAATTACAAATTCAAGGAGCTGCAATTGGAAACATGAAAAATCAATTGTACATATTGCAACTACACTTTGTAATATACCTCTAGGAACTTTGCTTAGTAATGTTGAAGTTAATCCTAAAGATCAAAATAAAGAGTAAATTAAGGATATTCAATTGAGAAGTGGAATAATATTGGAAACAAAAGTTCAAAAAGAGATTGAAGTTGAGAAAGAAGGGGTGGAAAATGAAAAGTCTAACCAATATTTTCATCTTGATTCAGAATATCCTAATAAACCAATGAAAATTACTATATAGAGACCACCACCTCCATTTTCTCAAAGATTGAAACAACAAAACAAGGTTAAACAATTTACTAAGTTCTTCGAAATATTGAAGAATCTAACTATAAAAATTTCATTTGTTGAAGCCCTGAAACAAATGTCAAGCTATGTGATGTTGATGAAGGATATACTTAATAAAAAAGGAAGTTTACAGATAACAAGACTGTTGCATTTAGTGAGGGGTGTAGCGCAATAATTCAGAAAAAGCTTTCTAAAAAACTTAAAGATCTTCGTAGTTTTACTATTCCTTGTGTTATTGGCGAAAGATTTTTTTGGAAAAGCCTTATGTGATTTGGGAGTCAATATTAATCTCATGCCTCTATCAATTTTCAGAAAGTTGGGTTTAGGAGAAATTTCCTCTACTACTGTAACTCTTCAGTTAACTGATTGTTCGATTACCTATCCTAAAGGAGTTATAGAAGATATTTTGGTAAAAGTTGATAAATTTATATTTTTTGTGGACTTTACTGTGTTAGATAAGAAAACACTTCCTATACATTTAAAATATGGAAATGAAAATAATTCCTACACATTTAAAATATGTCTTTTGTCAGCGCTATTTTTGGTTGGAGTTGCCCGTAAGAAGCTGTCGGTCACCGGAATCGAAATCCCGTCGCCCTCTTCGGAAGGACATTTTAATTTACATATATATTTAATTTTAGAAAAATATGAAATCAAACTGACTTTATATTTTTTTATAGTTTAAATAAAAGAGCATTGTACTTCAAATCTTGTATCTATCACGAATGATAAACATAAGACTTGAGGATGAGGCTCGATCAAATAAATTAAAGAATATATGACATCCGTTTGATCTGCAAAACCTTTGTATTTGTCGAAAAGTTCTCCTACTTAATATAAAGAATTAAATATATTTTATATTAAACTGGGTTCCGACATGCTTCCTATAAGGGCAAGCCCCTACAGTTAATTACATCTTAAATGACCAAAGTCACCTAAGAAGACTCTCGACAAAAATCAAGAAATATTATCTTCAAGGAATTTCAAAGGGTAGGACTCTTCAACAAAATCAGATGTGCCCCTATAGTTAATTACATCCTAAATGACCAAGGTCACCTAAGAAGACTCTCGATAAAAATCAGGAAATATTATCTTCAAAGAATGACCAAACTCACCTAAGAAGTCTCTCGATAAAAATCAGGAAATATTATCTTCAAGGAATTTCGAAAAAGCAACCTAAGAAAACTCTCGATAAAAATCAAGAAATATTATCTTCAAGGAATTTCAAAGGGCAAAGTCACTTAAGAAAACTCTTGATAAAAATCAAGAAATATTATCTTCAAGAAATTTCAAAGGGTATTTTCAATGAGATCAGACGTAGAGGTGTGAAAGGGGATTGGTTCAAATTTGGAACATTTTGTAGAGTCCAAAGGAGGAAGAACTAGGGGATGTCATGGTTCCAGAGGAGAACCTCGGTGACTTCCCAAGCTATCATAATGTTTGACTTCATTTTGAGGAGAAATATTTAAGTGTTTCATCTTGCCAATTTTATTAGTTAGGACTTACATTCGTGTGAAACTATCACATAAATAACCTGAAAGATGTAAGGATTTAGGTCGTGACAAACGACAACATCAGAATCCTAAGACAAGTTAGGGCTTATATTGTATAGCAGGGCTATACGAAGGTCTAAAGATAAGATGAGGATTTACGTTGCGTAAGCAACCTCGAAGTCCTATGGCTTTGATATTTAAGTCTAAGGAAGATTGGTTTAGCTGAGGAATACAGGTTTTGTTGTTGAAGATGGTCGTGCTGCTCACCATGCTAGCTCCAAGCTCCTTGCCACGACGAGTTTGAGCTTTCATGTGTATCAAGTTATGATGTTAAATCAGGTGGCCCTATGGTTGAAGTTATTTAAATTTTATGGGGGGCATATTAAAGTTAATTAGAGTGACACCAGTTAGGAACCCACGGTTCTCTCGTTCAGGCACCACTATTTTCTATTGGATTCACTTAGTCCAAATGAACTTACTAAACTCAATGTAATGAGTTCCATAATTTCATTTAGAACGTGGGAAGCCTCGTTAGCAACCGTAGGTTACCTCCTCCGAGTGATTCCCGATCTTCCGATCGAGATGTCTTAATTTAGTTGAAGTTGTAGTTTTATGTGATGTTTGTGATTAAATTTTGAGTTGTTTTTTATTCAGAATGTTGTGGCGGTGAATTTTATCTTTGCTGATTTTAGTTTTAGTTTTGGTTTTGGTCTTGTGGCTATACTGATAGTTTTAGTTTTCATGCAGACATCATTGTTTAGCATGGAAGTTTGCAGGTATAAAAGTACAGTATGAAAGTACAAGAAAGACAACACTGAAAATTGTAATAGCGTACCTTGAGAGTCTTCTCGTTCCACCACCTGAAACTCAAAAGGCATGTTAAGGCAGTTTATATGAAACAAGAAAGTAAAATTTTGACGACCTATCTATCCTTAGGTCATATCTTGGTGGGTCCTTAAGAGTTTAATTAAGGATGATGTTACCAAGCAAAATATATTAAGTTCAGTAGATCTCCGAGGTATCCAACAGATCTAGATAAAGAAGCAGGTCCGTGCTACTCTCTCGCTGCCTGGTGGAAAATCCCGAGCTCTTTTAAACTTATTATGTTGTTTAATAATTCATCCTGTAACTACCCTTAGTGATCAAATGATCATTGATGTCTCAATTATCCCTAAGAGTAAGATAATTATCATATGCAATTTAATTTTGAAGATTATGTGGGTGAAGACCCTTAAAGAGGCAAGTTAGTGTTATTGGAACACTTGACCAAATTTTGGTCCTAATTAGGATTGTAGTGTTTGAAAGATGTCTTATTTTTTAATGATATTTACTTTTCTAATCCTTATTTAAATGAAACTTGATTTAGCCTAAGTCACTACTAAGCTTACTTTTCTAATCCTCATTTAAATGAAACTTGATTTAGCCTAAGTCACTATTAAGCCCTTAAAACTTTTTCTAATCCTCATTTAAATGAAACTTGATTTAGCCTAAGTCACTACTAAGCCCTTAAGACTTTTCTAATCCTCATTTAAATGAAACTTGATTTAGCCTAAGTCACTACTAAGCCCTTAAGACCCAGGCTAATCCTCAATTGGGCTTGTAGTGTTTGAAAGATGTTCTAATTTTCAATTTACTTTTCTAATCCTCATTTAAATGAAACTTGATTTAGCCTAAGTCACTATTAAGCCCTTAAAACTTTTTCTAATCCTCATTTAAATGAAACTTGATTTAGCCTAAGTCACTACTAAGCCCTTAAGACTTTTCTAATCCTCATTTAAATGAAACTTGATTTAGCCTAAGTCACTACTAAGCCCTTAAGACCCAGGCTAATTGGGCTTGTAGTGTTTGAAAGATGTTTTAATTTTCAATGATGTTTACTTTTCTAATCATAGTCCTAATTAGGCTTGTAGTGTTTGAAAGACGTCTTAGTTTTAATTGATATTTACTTTTCAAATCCTTGTTTAGCCTAAGTCACTACTAAGCCCTTAAGACCTAGGTGAGTGTCTTAGTTAGTTTTGAAAATATTGGGCTTGTAGTGTTTGAAAGATGTTCTAATTTTCAATTTACTTTTCTAATCCTCATTTAAATGAAACTTGATTTAGCCTAAGTCACTATTAAGCCCTTAAAACTTTTTCTAATCCTCATTTAAATGAAACTTGATTTAGCCTAAGTCACTACTAAGCCCTTAAGACTTTTCTAATCCTCATTTAAATGAAACTTGATTTAGCCTAAGTCACTACTAAGCCCTTAAGACCCAGGCTAATCCTCATAAATGAAACTTGATTTAGCCTAAGTCACTACTAAGTCCTTAAGACCTAGGTGAGTGTCTTAGTTAGTTTTGAAAAGGTTAAGCTTTAGGTAGTCATCATTCATGATTTGAATTTTATCGAAAATCAAGATAGGGGTATTAAATTGATTAATTATTGACTTCAAAAGTTATACCCCTAAGTCGAAAATCAAAATAGGGGTATTAAATTGATTAATTATTGACTTCAAAAGTCATACCTCTAAGTCCTGGATTCATTTTATTTTATTAAACTTCCAAATTTTAATAATTTAGAAATTTATATCTTTTCAATTAAGAAAGTGAGGTTGGTTTCTACCAATTAACTCCTTGTGTTTCAAACATTCAAATTAAGAACAGAGGTTACCCATTTTTCTCCTTGAATTAAGCCTAAATGTTAATTAAGGCTAAATTTCCAAAATTACACATTTGTCTCTAAGGCTCTAACACTTCATAATTTGTCAAATTCATATTTTGAAATTTTTATCCTATCTCATTCATGGGTCAATTAAGACATCAGATAAGAAAATGTGATTTTTAAAAATTTAATTAATTTATATAATTATTTTCATGTAAAAATAGGATTTTTCAAAGAAAATTTCTAACTTGACCAAGGTAAATTGTAATCCCTTGAAATTTTTACTGAATGTAAACTTAACCAGAGAAGCCTTTAGACTAAATTTCATGATTTTTTGAGTTTTATTCGAATTTTAAAAATTATTTTAAGTTATGGGGTATTTATTAAATGTAAAATATTTTAAATGGGGAAAAATTATGTTTTATATTTTTGAAAAATCTTTCTAAGGTCAGAAAACTCAGAGGAGAAAATTTTATATTTTTCTGAGTTTTATTTGATTTATTGGAATTATTTTTAGTGAAAACACAATTTTAGCCTTTAAAAATTATTTTTAAGCTTTAAAATTCTGTATCTTTATTTATAAAATTAGCAAAAATATTCCAATTGTTCCTAAGTTCTTAAGAAGTAATTTAAAACATCTTTTCATGAATTTTATTATTTTTGTGATTTTTATGGATTTTTAATTATTTAAATATTTAAAATATGTTAAAAATAAAGTTTAATTTTAAACTCCATTTCATTTTTAGAAAATACCCCTGATTATAGAGAACTTAAAAAACCAAGTTTTATGAATTTTTTAGTTATATTTTGATTTTTAAAAATCATTTAAGTGCCAAAAATGTTATTTATCTTTTAAAAATCAACTTAAGTTACCAAATGATGCTTTGAAATTTTTATGGTGAGTTCTTTGGATCCTAAGAAATAGTGGAGATTAAAAATCAAGTCATTTTGTTATTTGTACTTTCGAAAACTAATTATCTTAGTGATTTAGGGTTTGTGAAGATTAGGTGTATTTTGAATGACTTGGCTCATGAGAAATTTTTCTAAAGGCTCTCTACTCATCATAAATCTCCCAAAATTTTTTTGGATTTTTCTAGGTAACATGCTAATTTTCATGATTATTTTAAGCAAATAATGCACATAAATTTGAAAAAAATGATTCTCTGTCTAGGGACCTCCTCTGACTTTAGAAAAATCAGGAAATATTCCCTAAGACAGATGCAACAACACGCTAAAATTTCAAGCCATAGTGTGATTACTACATGCATGGAGAATCAAAACATCCAAATCAATATTTAATTAATTAAAAATAAAATATGTATCAAACGGAATCCAAATTATTTTCATGTTGTTCTCCTCTGTTCACTGAGCAAGTGGGCATTTTTATTTCATTTTTATGATTTGTCTACACTAAGATATGAATTTTTGAAGTTAGGGGTATTTAAATAAATAGCAAAAATCCCTATTTATCTATTTAAACAGCGCGTGCCTGGTAGATCCTAGGCAGCTTTGAACTCCACGCGGTGCGCTCCCATTTGTCGCCGCCATCCACATAAGCAGCCACACGTCCCGTTGTTTGTGTAAGGAAGCGTTGTCCGACTTCATCTCAACCGTCCATCCGATACACCCGTGATCGGACGACGCTCCGTCATCGTTCCCGATAGCCTAGCCTGAGAACCGTCCATTTTCTAGCCTTAAGATCTCTCTCATTTCTTAACAAAATTGGATGAATTTTTTTTTAAACACTCGTCTAGACTAGAGAACATATACATACGATTATGATGCCATGAAATCAACTCAAAACATATGGAGAGTTCAAATATGCTCGGGAGGAAGAGAAGTTTTATACCTTTGCTCTGAGAAGTTAAGCTTCAATCAGAGAGTCTTGGCACGTTCGTTGTGATCCAAAGGGGCTAGGGATTGAGTATCTGGTCTTGGTGTAAGAATTAGGTATGATTTCGATCATGGGCGGATTTGAGTGTTGGTCTAGAGCTATGGTAGAGGCTTTGTGAGAGGGGAATTTGATGGGGCTTAAGCTCCTTTCACTATTGTGAAGGTGTAGGTGAAGTTAATTTGAGTTTGGTAGACTGTGGAGGTGTATTGGGCTCTGTTATGGTTTCTTACGAGATCAAGCTCAAAATTGAACTCCGGCAGTGGAAATTGGTGAGGGAAAATATTTGAAATGCACTGAGGGGATCTTAGGGAAGCTCTATGGTCAATTTGGCGATGTCTCTCTAAGAAATTCTTAGAACTACCTCCCATGGTCGTGGGAAGTGCTTTTTATAAAAATGACTAAGGGGTGGCTGTCATAGCCAATTAAGGGGTGCATTGTGCTGCTTAGGTGGATGGCAGAGGAGCTCTACAATTTAATTTGGCTGAGCTGGGCTCTAGGTTTGATTTGGGTGAAGTTCCATGGGGGTGGCTCTTAGTTCTGAGCTTCTTTGGTGACTAGGTCAGCCGACCATGGCAGGGGGAGGTGGCTAGGTGCTCAGGGCATCTAGGGGAATCTGTCAAAGTAATTTCATGCAATGGGGTTTAGTTTTGGTAAGGGTATCTTAAGCATGTGTATTTTTGGAAATAAGATCCCTTAATTTTGGGAAATTTTGGTCCATGGCTCATCTAGCTTGGGTTAGATGGGTTTTGGCTAAGTCTTAGGGTCTAACCAATGGCTAAGGTGGAGTTAATTTGATTGCTTTAAGGTGGTTTGGTCATGTTTAGTGCATGGGTCCAAGTGATCAAAGCTTGGGTTTGGGCTAGGTTAGCCATGTCAATTGACCCAATTGATTGATCAATATTTTGTAAATGATTGTTATGAAGATTTTTGGTTAAGGTTTTAAGTGATTTTGAGTTTAATTGGTAGGTCAATTTGAGGGATTTTTGAAATTTGGTCAATTTGGGCATGTTGGGCTAGACATAGGTCTAGGTTGGGCTAGACTTGAGCTAAGTCCAAATTGAATGGTTCAAATGATCAAGGAAGATGTTTTGAAGATTTTTCATGAAGAGACGGAGTGAAAATTTTAGTGTTAAGGCACTCAATTTGGTGAGATTTTGAGACATGGCCAATTTTGGGCAAATTTGGGGCTTTTTGGACTTAGGTTGAACTCAAACGAAATTGAGGCCTCACCAAGGCCAATTGAAGGTCAAGTTTGATTTACGAGGATGTTATGAAGGCTTTTTCAACATAAATTGCGGTAAATGGAGTAGGTCATAGGTTTAATTTGGTGGAACCAAGTCATAGGGCTAAAATTGGGTTTTTGGTTTAGCTCAAAATTTGGTTCAAATCATGGAAGGAGAAGACTCACCAGGTACAATTTTACAGTTTACAACGCCGTTTTTATTGTACTTTCATACTGTAATTTTGATGTTAACACAAACCTACATGCTAAACAACGATGTCACCCTGCATGAAAACTAAAACTATCAGGATAGCCACAAAACTAAAACTAAAACTAAAACTAAAATTAAAATCAATCAAGATAAAATTCACCCCCACAACATTCAAAAATATAAGACAACTAAAAATTTAATCACAAACATCACAAAAAATAAAAAATTACAACTAAATTAAGAAGTCTCTATCGGATGATCGGGAATCCCTTGGAGTAGGTAACCTACGATTGCTAATGAGGATTCCCACGGTCTAAATGAAATTATGGAATTCATTAAGTTGAGTTTAGTAAATTCATTTGGACTAAGTGAATCCAATAGAAAATAGTGGTGCCAGAAAGAAGGAACCGTAGGATCTTAACCGGTGTCACTCTAATCAACTTTAACATCCCCCATAACATTTAAAGAACTACAACCATAGGCCCGTCTGATTTGACATCATAACTTGACACCCTAGAAAACTTAAACTTGTTGCAGCAAGGTGCTTGGAGCTAGCATGGTGGGCAGCACGTTCATCTTGAACAATAAAACATGTCTTTCCCAGCTAAACCAATTTCCTTTCCTTAGAATTAAACAACCAAACCATAGGATTTCGAGGTTGTTTGCTTATGCAACATAAATATTCACCTTATCTTTAGGCCTTTGTACAACCATGTTGTGTAATATAAGCCATAACTTGTCTTAGGATTCCGAGCTTGTCGTCCGTCATGACTTAAACCCTCACATTTTCCAGGTTATTTGTGTGATCATTTCATACGAATGTAAGCCCAAACCAAAAAAATTGGCAGGATGAAACACCTAAATAATTTATCCTCAAAACTGAACCCAAATAATAGAATAGACCGGGAAGTCACCAAGGTTCTCTTCTGGATCCATGATAACCCCTAGTTCTTCCTACTTTGGATTCCAAAAACAAAATGCTCCAAATTTGAGCCAATCCCATTTCACACCTCTTTGTCCGATATCATTGAAAAGTCAAATCCTTTTGAAATCCTTGAAGATAATATTTCCTGATTTTTATCAAAAGTTTTCTTATGTAGCTTTGGTCATTTAAAATGTAATTAACTATAGGGGCTTGCATTATAGGAAACTTTTTTTATCCCAACTTAATGTAAACCCTATTTAATTCTTCATATTAAATAGGGGAAATTATCGACAAATAAAACGGTTTTGCAGACCAAATGGACGTCATATATTTTGTAGTTTATTTAATCGAGCCTCATCCTCAAGTCTTGTGTTTATCCTTTGGGATAAATACAGGGTTTGATGTATAGTGCTCATTCATTTAAACTATGAAAAATATGGGGTCAGTCTGATTTCATATTTTTCTAAACATTAAAATGTCCTTCCGAAGCGGGCGACGAGATTTTGATTCCGGTGACCGATAGCTTCTTACGAGAAACTCCCCAACCAAAAATAGTGTCGACACGCCATAACACCCCAATAACATCGCGATGTTATTTGTGTGGTCCTCCGGGTGGTCTTATTGGGGCTATTCACAGGTGTTATTGAAGTTATTTTACTGGGGTTATTGTGGTGTTACCACAGTGTTATTTTGTGTGAACCTCCAGACGGTGTTATTGAGGTTTATCATCGGTATTTTTGCGTTGTTAATATGGTGTTATTCAAGTTATATAGTGGGGTTATTGAAGTGAAACCGCTGTACCGGTGGTATTGTGTGTTGTTGTTGTTGTTTTCTAATAACACCACAACATGCACCTTTTCGTCAATTTTTATATGGGCCCAGTCAGATACACGTGATAAGATTTTATTGGAGTCGGGAAGCAGAGTTACGTCTATACTCCATATGAAAAAATTTTTCCTAGTATAGAGGAGTGGAGAGACAAATAGAATGGATAAGATGCTTCCACAGTTTTCTGAATTACAAAAATTTCACCTGATTGCCTTTTCATCTTGTTGTTGTTTTTTTTTATTTTTTATTTTGCTCTGTTATTGGCTTTGTTCCTACAGGTTTGCACCACATTGGTATCAACGCCTTGATGTATGATGATGATCATCATTGGGAGCTCTCACGGGAAACACAAATATGTCTCGAACAATGGGTCAACAACCTCGTTTCTGATTTCCAACTTTTAGTCACAAAAATGTGGCAGGTGCTGCAGCTTATTTTCAATGGAGAATCGACACTTGTGGCAACCACACTGGTGGTTGTGGCAACCACTCTGATGGTCATGACACCACACTATTGACTGACAACACCACTATTCAAAATTGTGATCGTCAATCCACTCTAAAAAATAATTTGTCTCTACGTTTGGAACAAGGTCGTATTGACGACAGTCGACTCCGATCGCTACTCTCCTGCTTCTCTGATTCTAATTCTAGTGAAAATGATGTGCTTAATGAAATTCCAACTCGCATTCGCCCAAGTCGGGATCATCTTTACAATGACTGTAAGGTTAAAATTGATATTCCTTATTTCAATGGAAACCTCCATATTGAAATACTTGGATTGGAGCAAGTTGCAGAAGCATTCTTCAAGTACATGGATGTCGATCTCAAAAAACAAGTGCACTATCTTGCTTGTCATTTAAAAGGAGAAGCAGACGTGTGGTGGCAATGAGTGGTTCAATGTCGTCGTAGAGAAGGAAGAAGGCCAATTAAAATCTAGGTTCAAATGCAGTAACTTTTATGCAACCATATTTCAGCATCAGATCATGAACAAATTCTCTATATTCAATTTCAATGATGCGCTCAGAGAAATCATTTTGTTAGTGGTTACACCAAAGAATTTCACCGTCTTAGTGTCTGTAATGATCTCTATGAGTCTAATCAACAAATAGTGGCTTGTTGCATTGGTGGGTTAGAAGGCAATACAAGACAAATTGGAAATGAATGCTGTTTGGTCACTTTCACAAGGTGTCAATTATGCTTAGAAGGATGAACATCAGTTAATTGGAACTCCACGTTCTTTTAGCCATCAAAAACCTGTTGTTGATTCTTCAGTAGATGGCGGTATGAGACCTCCTCATTTACCACTCTATCTCTACCCCTACACCTAATTTGGTCGTTCATCTAATGGAGGAGATGCTAAAGCAAGTGACAAAAAGATGTTTCATAAAGATAATTTATATCAGCCATCGAGGCTCATGACGTATTTCAGATGTTTCCAACTAGGACACCAATCTGATGAATGTCCAAAGTGAAGGCAAATTCAAATTGCAGAAGGGGAAGGTGATAGTGATTATGAATGTCAAGATCTTAAACCATTCAAAGAAGGTTAGGTGGAAGAGATTCGTACTCATAAATGGGAGATCTTAAATTGCATTCTACATAAGGCACTACTTGCTCTAAAAAAATCTATTAAATCCCAACACAATGTTATTTTCCAAACCATATCCACTATCGAAGGTAAAGTGTGTGAATTAATTGTTGACACTGAGTGTACTGAGAATGTGATATCTAAAACTGTTGTAAAGCCACTCCAACTAAAAACCATCAAACATCCAAATACATACGAAATTAATTGGATTAAAAAAGAATTTGAGGTTATGGTGGCCGAACTATGCAAAGTAACATTTTCTTTTGGGAAGAATTTTATATACGACGTTGATTGTGACATTATTGAGATGGATGTTTGCCATCTGATTTTAGATAGACCTTGGCAAATCAACATGGGCATTTTGTATGATGGGTTGTCGAATGCCTATACTCGTAAATGGAATAACAAGAAAATTTGGTTGTTGCCTTCTACTTCTTTTCCAACTTCTCATACACCAAATAAATTCACATATGTGCCTATCTCAGGCTCACAGTGGCTGACCAATCACTCCAAACATGAAGGGGCTTCTGCCATTTTCATGCTTGAATAAAATTCAGTTTCAAATAGAGCACTTCCATCTGTTGAAGCCCTCCTCCAACAATTATCAGGCATCAAACCTGATGCCTTGTCGGATCAATAAACCTTCTCTGCAAGCCATTCAACACCATAACAATTTAATTTTGGGATCCAACTTAACGAATATTGCTCATTACCCCATGAGTCCCAAGGAACAGAATAAACTTCAAGAGATAATAGAAGATTTACTACAGAAGAACTTCATCCATCATAGCTTCAGTCTTTGCATAGTACCGACATTGATCTTTGAGGATGTGTATCAATAGCCACATCATCAATAAGATCATGTTAAAATTTCATTGTCCAATCCTTTGTATGAAAAATTTATTAGATAAACTTGATGAAGCTGGCATTTTCTTCAATTTTTTCTCAACCAATTACAATGATTAAGAGAATTTATTAGGCCAAATAATAGATTCTCAAGCATCATTAGAAACTTTGAATGACATAAACAATAAGCAAAATAACACATATTCAAATAATTATAACTTAGGTTGGGAGAACCATCCCAACTTTAACTAAAATAATACTACGGGTGGTAATAATCAGCAATGGGGGAACAACCAAGTAAACCATTGGAAAACTAGAACAACTAAGGGAACAATAATTATAGACCTACTTATCCTTCAGATTTTAACATTAATCCACAATTTAAGGAGAACTAGTTGTCTGTAGAAGAAGTGGTGTTATAAATGAGAGATTATTTACAAATTCAAGGAGCTACAATTATAAATATTGAGAATCAGTTGGTACAAATAGTAAATTCATTAAGTAATAGTTCTCAAGGAACACTTTCTAATAATAAAGTAAATCCAAAGACCAGATTAAAAAGCAAGTCAAAGCTTATCAACTTAGAAGTGGAAGAGAATTGGAAGGTAGATTTCAAAATGAAACTGAAGTGGAGAGAAAAGAAATTGAAGAGTCTGAGGAGAACGCTCTGAAAGGCTTAAAAAGACTTATTTCTCCACTTATAGTTGACCGCCACCTTCATTTCTTCAGAGACTCCGTCAACAAAAGTTGGATAAACAAATTTCAAAATTTCAGGAAATTTTTAAGAAACTTACAATTAATATTTTATTTGCTGAAGCCTTAGAAAAATTGTGAAGCTATTGGAAGTTTATGAAAAAATATTCTTAATAGAATAGGAAGTTTGATGATAACGAGACTGTTGCACTTAGTGAGAAGTGCAGTGCTATAATTCAAAAAAGCTTCCTAAAAAAGCTTAAAGATCCTGGTAGCTTAACAATTCCATGCGCAATATGAGAGAAATTTTATGGGAAAACTGTATGTGATTTAAGTGCAAACATTAACCATATGTCATTATCAATATTTAAAAGATTGGGATTGAGAAATAACCCCTACTACTGTAACTCTACAGTTAACAGTTCGTTCAATAACCTATCCTAAAGGAGTTATAGAAGATGTCTTAGTGAAAGTGGTTCAATTTATCTTTCCTGTTGATTTCATTGTGCTAGATATGGAGGAAGATAAGAAAATACCTATCATTTTGGGGAGACCTTTCATGCCTACAGGAAGAGCAATGATAGATGTGTTTAAAGAAGAATTAATTATGCTCGTCAATGATAAGACAATTACAATTATTATTTCCAAATCAATGAAATACCCTGCAAAAGGTAAAGATGATGAATGCTATAAAATGGATGTGATAAGATAACTAAGTGAAGTCATTTCAAAATAACTTATGAAGAAAAATATGAAATGAAAGAGTTGGAACAAGAGCAAGAAGAGGAATTAGATCAATGTGAAAATTTTTACAAGGAATATTCAAACTATGTTTGAGAAAGTTTTGAAGTTTTGGACATGATAAAAAAAGATAAATCTTTCTATCCATCAAATGAAAAACCTTCTGAGCTTGAGTTGAAGTTACTTTTTAAACATTTGAAGTATGTTTTTTTTAGATGATTCTTTAACAATACCTGTTATAGTTTTCTCAAAATTAATTACAGAAGAAGAAATGAGTTTAATGAAAACTTTGATGAGTTACAAGAAAGCCTATGAATGGACAATTGCTGATATAAAAGGAATCAGTCCTTCAGTTTATATGCATAGAATTAATATGGAAGAGAACTGCAAACCCAGGGTTGATCCTCAAAAGAGATTAAATCATGTTATGAAAGAACATGTTAATAAAGAAATTTTAAAGTTGATAGATGCTGGAATTATCTATCCTATTTCAGATAGTGCATTGGTTAGTCCGATTCACTGAGTTCCTAAGAAAGGAGGAGTGACTACGACTATGAATGAGCATAATGAGTTAATACCAACAAGACAAGTCACAGAATGATGAATATGCATTGATTAAAGAAAATCAAATCTCTCCACAAGAAAAGATCATTTTCCACTTCCTTTTCTAGATCAAATGTTGGATAGAATAGTTGGGCATAAATACTTTTGTTTTATGGATGAATATACTGGTTATCACCAAATATAAATAGCTCCTGAGGATTAAGAGAAAACAACTTTTACTAGTCCTTATAGTACTTTGTATTTAGAAGAATACCATTTGGTTTATGTAATGCCTTTGCTATATTTCAAAGATGCATGATGACTATTTTTTGTGATTTAATTGAAAAAGGGATTGAAGTTTTTATGGATGATTTTTCAGTGTATGGAACANATTTTAGGGTTAAGGCCCTCAATTTGGTGAGATTTTGAGACATGGCCAATTTGGGGCAAATTTAGGGCTTTTTGAACTTAGATTGAAATCAAACAAAATTGAGGCCTCACCAAGGCCAATTGAAGGTCAAGTTTGATTTATAGGGAAGT
The DNA here is from genome assembly GCA_002079205.1 of Phalaenopsis hybrid cultivar. NCBI lineage: Eukaryota > Viridiplantae > Streptophyta > Magnoliopsida > Asparagales > Orchidaceae > Phalaenopsis > Phalaenopsis hybrid cultivar. The sequence goes on along the minus strand of JXCR01137700.1, from coordinate 126,175 downwards.
TATGAAGGTTTTTTCAACATAAATTGTGGCAAATGGAGTAGGTCATAGAGCTAAAATTGGGTTTTTGGTTTAGCTAAAAATTGGGTTCAAATCATGGAAGGAGAAGACTCGACAGGTACACTTTTACAGTTTACAGTGTCGTCTTTCTTGTACTTTCATACTGTACTTTTGATGTTAACACAAACCTGCATGCTAAACAACGATGTCACCCTGCATGAAAATTAAAACTATCAGGATAGCCACAAAACTAAAAATAAAACCAAAACTAAAAACAATCAAGATAAAATTCACCCCCACAACATTCAAAAATATAAAACAACTCAAAACTTAATCACAAACATCACAAAAAAATAAAAAATTACAATTAAAATAATATTTCTCTATTGGATGATCGAGAATCCCTTGGAGGAGGTAACCTACAGTTGCTACGAGGCTTCCCACAGTCTAAATGAAATTATGGAACTCATTAGGTTGAGTTTAGTAAATTCATTTGGACTAAGTGAATCCAATAGAAAATAGTGGTGCCGGAACAAGGGAACCGTAGGATCTTAACCAGTGTCGCTCTAATCAACTTTAACATCCCCCATAACATTTAAAGAACTACAACCATAGGCCCGTCTGATTTGATATCAAAACTTGACACCCTAGAAAAATTAAACTCATTGCAGCAAGGTGCTTGGAGCTAACATGGTGGGCAACATGTTCATCTTTAACAACAAAACATGTCTTCCCCTGCTAAACCAATTTCCTTTTCTTAGAATTAAACAACCAAACCATAGGATTTCGAGATTGTCTGCTTATGCAACATAAATCCTCACCTTATTTAGGCCTTTGTACAACCATATTGTGTAATATAAGCCCTAACTCGTCTTAGGATTCCGAGGTTGTCGTCCATCATGACTTAAACCCTCACATCTTCCAGTCTATTTGTGTGATCGTTTCACACGAATGTAAGCCCAAACCAAAAAAATTGGCAGGATGAAACACCTAAATAATTTCTCCTCAAAACTGAACCCAAATAATAGGATAGACCGGGAAGTCACCGAGGTTCTCCTCTAGATCCATGACATCCCCTAATTCTTCCTCCTTTGGATTCCAAAAGCAAAATTCTCCAAATTTGAGTCAATCCCATTTCACACCTCTTTGTCTGATACCATTTAAAATTCCTATCCTTTTGAAATCCTTGAAGATAATATTTCCTGATTTTTATCGAAAGTTTTCTTATGTGGCTTTGGTCATTTAAGATGTAATTAACTATAGGGGCTTGCATTATAGGAAACTTTTTTGATCTCAGCTTAATATAAACTCTATTTAATTCTTCATATTAAATAGAGAAAATTGTCGGCAAATAAAACGGTTTCGCAGACCAAACAGATGTCATGTATTTCATAGTTTATCTAATCAAGCCTCATCCTTAAGTCTTGTGTTTATCCTTTGGGATAAATACAGGGTTTGAGGTATAGTGCTCCTTCATTTAAACTATGAAAAATATGAGGTCACTCTGATTTCATATTTTTCTAAACATTAAAATGTCATTCCGAAGCGGACGGCGAGATTTTGATTCCGGTGACCGATAGCTTCTTACGGGCAACTCCCCAACCAAAAATAGTGCCAACACGCCAATAACACCCCAATAACATCGCAGTGTTATTTGTATGGTACTCCGGGTGGTGTTATTGGGGCTATTCACAGGTGTTATTGAAGTTTTTTTATCGGGGTTATTGTGGTGTTACCACAATGTTATTTTGTGTGAACCTCCTGACGATGTTATTGGTGTTTATCACCGGTATTGTTGCGTTGTTACTATGATGTTATTCAAATTATATGGTGGGGTTATTGAAGTGAAACCGTTGTACCGGTGGTATTGTGGTGGTATTGTGTTTTGTTGTTGTTGTTTTCCAATAACACCACAACATGCACCTTTTCGTCAATTTTTATATGGGCCCAGTCAGATACACGTGGTAAGATTTTATTGGAGTCAGGAAGCAGAGCTACGTCTAGACTCCATATGAAAAAATTTTTCCTACTATAGAGGAGTGGAGAGACAAATAAAATGGATAAGATGCTTCCATAGTTTTTTGAATTACAAAAATTTCACCTGATTGCCTTTTCATCTTGTAGTTGTTTTTTTTTAATTTTTGCTCTGTCATTGGCTTTGTTCCTATAGGTTTGCACCACATTGGTATCAACACCTTGATGTTTGATGATGATCATCATTGGGAGCTCTCATGGGAAACACAAATATGTCTCGAACAATGGGTCAACAACCTCATTTCTGATTTCATACTTTTATTCACAAAAATGTGGCAGGTTCTGCAACTTATTTTCAATGGAGAATCGACACTTCTGTCAACCACACCGATGGTCATGGCACCACGCCATGGACTGACAACACCACTATTCAAAATTGTGATCGTCAATCCACTCTAAAAAATAATTTGTCTCTATGTTTGGAACAAGGTCATATTGATGACAGTCGACTCCAATCGCTACTCTCCTGCTTCTCTGATTCTAATTCTAGTGAAGATGATGTGCTCAATGAAATTCCAACTCGCATTCACCTAAGTCGGGATCATCTTTACAATGACTGTAAGGTTAAAATTGATATTCCTTATTTCAATGGAAACCTCCATATTGAAATACTTGGATTGGAGCAAGTTGCGGAAGCATTCTTCAAGTATATGGATGTCGATCTCAAAAAACAAGTGCACTATCTTGCTTGTCGTTTGAAAGGAGAAGCAGACGTGTGGTGGCAACGAGTGGTTCAATCTCGCCGTAGAGAAGGAAGAAGGCCAATTAAAATGTAGGTTCAAATGCAGTAGCTTTTATGCAACCATATTTCACCATCAGATCAGGAGCAAATTCTCTATATTCAATTTCAACGATGCGCCCAGAGAAACCATTATGTTAGTGGTTACACCAAAGAATTTCACCGTCTCAGTGTCTGTAATGATCTTTATGAGTTTAATCAACAAATAGTGGCTTTTTGCATTGGTGGGTTAAAATGCAATACAAGACAAATTGGAAATGAATGTTGTTTGGTCACGTTCACAAGGTGTCAATTATGCTTAGAAGGATGAACATCAGTTAAATGGAACTCCACGCTATTTTAGCCATCGAAAACCTGTTGTTGATTCTTCAGTAGATGGCGGTATGGGACCTCCTCATTTACCAGTCTATCTCTACCCCTACACCTAATTTGGTCGTTGCATCTAATGGAGGAGATGCTAAAGCAAGTGACAAAATGATGTCTCATAAAGATAGTTTATATCAGCCACCGAGGACCATGACGTATTTCAGATGTTTCCAACCAGGACATCAATCTAATGAATGTCCAAAGTGAAGGCAAATTCAAATTGCAGAAGGGGAAGGTGATAGTGATGACGAATTTCATGATCATAAACCATTCAAAGAAGGTTAAGTGGAAGAGGTTTGTACTGATAAATGGGAGATCTTAAATTGCATTCTACATAAGGCACTACTTTCTCTAAAAAAACCTATTAAATCCCAACACAATGCTATTTTCCAAACCATATCCACTAACGAAGGTAAAGTGTGTGAATTAATTGTTGACACTGAGTGTACTGAGAATGTGATATCTAAATCTGTTGTAAAGCCACTCCAACTAAAAACCATCAAACATCCAAAGCCATACAAAATTAGTTGGATTAAAAAAGAATTTGAGGTTATGGTGACCAAACTATGCAAAGTAACATTTTCTTTTGGGAAGAATTTTATTTACGACGTTGATTGTTATTGAGATGGATGTTTGCCATCTGATTTTAGATAGACATTGGCAAATCAACATGGGCATTTTGTATGATGGGTTGTCGAATGCCTACACTCGTAAATGGAATAACAAGAAAATTTGGTTGTTGCCTTCTACTTCTTTTCCAACTTCTCATACACCAAACAAATTCACATATGTGGCTATCTCAGGCTCACAGTGGCTGACCAATAACTCCAAACATGAAGGGGCTTATGCCATTTTCTTGGTTGAATAAAATTCAGTTTTAAATAAAGCACTTCCATCTGTTGAAGCCCTCCTCCAACAATTATCAGGCATCACACCTGATGCCTTGTCGGATCAATAACCTTCTCTGCGAGTCATTCAACACCATAATAATTTAATTTTGGGATCCAATTTAACGAATATTGCTCATTACTCCATGAGTCCCAAGGAACATAATAAACTTCAAGAGATAATAAAAGATCTACTACAGAAGAACTTCATCCATCATAGCTTCAATCTTTGCATAGTACCAACATAGATCTTTGAGGATGTGTATCGACAGCCACATCATCAATAAGATCATGTTAAAATTTTATTGCCCAATGCTTTGTATGGAAGATTTATTAGATAAACTTGATGAAGCTGACATGTTCTTCAAATTTTTCTCAACCAATTGCAATGATTAAGAGAATTTATTAGGCTAAATGGTAGATTCTCAAGCATCATTAGAAACTTTGAATGACATTAACAACAAGCATAATAACCCATATTCAAATAATTATAACCCAGGTTGGGAGAACCATCCCAACTTTAATTAGAATAATACTACGGGTGGTAATAATCAATAATGGGGGAACAACCAAGTAAACCCATTGGGAAACTAGAACAACTAAGGGAAAAATAATTATAGAGCTACTTATCCTTCAGGTTTTAACAGTAATCCATAATTTAAGGAGAAATAATTGTTTATAGAAGAAGTGGTGTTATAAATGGGAAATTATTTACAAATTCAAGGAGCTACAATTACAAATATTGAGAATCAATTGGTACAAATAGTGAATTCATTAAGTAATAGATCCCAAGGAACACTTCCTAATAATAAAGTAAATCCAAAAGACCAGAATAAAAAGTAAGTCAAAGCTTTTCAACTTAGAAGTGGAAGACAATTGGAAGGAAGAGTTCAAAATGAAACTGAAGTGGAGAGAAAAGAAATTGAAGAGCCTGAAGAGGACTCTTCGAAAGGCTTAAAGAGACTTATTTCTCCACTTAAAGTTGACCACCACCTTCATTTCTTCAGAGACTCCGTCAACAAAAGTTGGATAAAAAATTTTCAAAATTTCAAGAAATTTTTAAGAAACTTACAATTAATATTTTATTTGCTGAAGCCTTAGAACAATTGCGAAGCTATTGGAAGTTTATGAAAAAATATTCTTAACAGAAAAGGAAGTTTGATGATAACAAGACTGTTGCACTTAGTGAGCAGTGCAGTGCTATAATTCAAAAAGCTTCCTAAAAAGCTTAAAGATCCTGATAGCTTCACAATTTCATGTGCAATATGAGACAAATTTTATGGGAAAGTTGTATGTGATTTAGGTGCAAGCATTAATATTATGTCATTATCAATATTTAAAAGATTAGGATTGAGAAATAACCCCTACTACGGTAACTCTACAGTTAGCAGATCGTTCAATAACCTATCCTAAAGGAGTTATAGAAGATGTCTTAGTGAAAGTGGTTCAATTTATCTTTCTTGTTGATTTCATTGTGATAGATATGGAGGAAGATAAGGAATACCTATCATTTTTGGGAGACCTTTCATACCTACAGAAAGAGGAATGATAGACGTGTTTAAAGAAGAATTAATTATGCTCGTCAATGATCAGACAGTTACATTTGATAAGATATCTAAGTGAAGTCATATTAAAATAACCTATGAAGAAAAATATGAAATGAAAGAGTTGGAACACGAGAAAGAAGAGGAAGTAGATCATTTTGAAGATTTTTACAAGGAATATTCAAACTATGTTCGAGAAAGTTTTGAAGTTTTGGACATGATAGAAAAAGATAAATCTTTATATCCATCAAATGAAAAACCTCCTGAGCTTGAGTTGAAGTTACTTTTTAAACATTTGAAGTATGTTTTTAAGGTGATTCTTCAACAATACCTGTTATAATTTCTTCAAAATTAACTACAGAAGAAGAAATGAATTTAATGAAAACTTTGATGAGTTACAAGAAAGCCTATGAATGGACAATTGCTGATATAAAAGGAATCAATCCTTCAGTTTGTTCAGTTTGTATGTATAGAATTAATATGGAAGAGAACTGTAAACCAAGGGCTGATCCTCAAAGGAGATTAAATCATATTATGAAAGAAGATGTTAAGAAAGAAATTTTAAAGTTGATAGATGTTGGAATTATTTATCCTATTTCAGATAGTGCATGGGTTAGTCTGATTCACTGAGTTTCTAAGAAAGGAGGAGTGACTACGACTATGAGCATAATGAGTTAATACCAACAAGACAAGTCACAGGATGGTGAATATACATTGATTATAGAAAATCAAATCTCTCCACAAGAAAAGATCATTTTCTACTACCTTTTCTAGATCAAATGCTGGATAGAATAGCTGGGCATAAATACTTTTGTTTTCTGGATGAATATACTGGTTATCACCAAATATAAATAGCTCCTGAGGATTAAGAGAAAACAACTTTTACCAGTCCTTATAGTACATTTGTATTTAGAAGAATACCAATTAGTTTACGTAATGCCCCTGCTATATTTCAAATATGTATGATGACTATTTTTTGTGATTTAATTGAAAAAGGGATTGAAATTTTTATGGATGATTTTTCAGTGTTTGGAACATCATTTGAATCATGTTTGGAACATTTATCAAAAGTTCTTAAGCACTGTGAAGAACCAAATTTGGTCCTTAATTGGGTAAAATGTCAATTTATGGTACTAGGAAGAATTATTTTGGGACATCAGATTTCAGAAAATGGTACTGAAGTAGACTCTGCAAAAATTCAAGTGATCGCTAATTTACCTTACTTAACAAGTGTGAAGGAAATTAAGAGTTTTTTAGGACATGTTGGATTTTATAGGCGATATATTAAAGACTTTTCAAAAATTGCTAACACTCTATGCTAATAACTTGAAAAATATGTAATTTTTAATTTTGATAAAGAGTGCCTTAAAGCTTTTAAATTATTAAAAGAAAAATTAGTCACTGCACCAATTGTTGTTTTACCAGATTGGGAAAAATCTTTTAAACTAATGTGTGATGTAAGTGATTACGCTATTGGAGTTGTTCTAGGATAAAAGCATGATAAGATTTTCAAAGTAATCTACTATGCTAGTAGAACTCTTAATTAAGCTCAAATTAATTGTACCACAACTGAGAAAGAGTTATTAGCAGTAATATATGCTTTTGATAAATTTAGTTCATACTTAATTGGAACTAAATGTATTGTGCATACTGATCATTCTGCTATCAAGTATTTAATGAAAAAGAAATATGCAAAATCAAGACTTATAAGATGGATTCTTCTTTTGCAAGAATTTGATTTTGAGTAGTAGATAGGAAGAGAGCTTAGAATTAAATTTTCAATCATCTATCCAGGCTTGAATTACAAAAACCACCATATTTTGAAAAACATATTAATGAACATTTTCCATATGAGGGTTTGTTCTTTGTTAATGAGTGGTGTGTTTCATGGTATCCTAATATTATGAATTTTATTATTAGTGATATTATATCCTATGGAATGACATACCAACAAAAAAGGAAAATTTTATCTGAAGTTAAGACTTAATTTTAGGATGACCCATTTTTATATAAACAAGGAAATGATCATATTATTCGAAGATGTGTGTCTTTAGAAANGGAACATCATTTGAATCATGTTTGGAACATTTATCAAAAGTTCTTAAGCACTGTGAAGAAACAAATTTGGTCATTAATTGGGTAAAATGTCAATTTATGGTACTAGGAGGAATTATTTTGGGACATCAGATTTTAGAAAATGGCATTGAATTAGACTCTGCAAAAATTCAAGTGATAGCTAATTTACCTTACTTAACAAGTGTGAAGGAAATTAGGAGTTTTTTAGGACATGTTGGATTTTATAGGCGGTATATTAAAGACTTTTCAAAAATTGCCAACCCTCTATGCGAATAACTTGAAAAATATGTAATTTTTAATTTTGATAAAGAGTGCCTTAAAGCTTTTAAATTATTAAAAGAAAAATTAGTCACTACACCAATTATTGTTTCACCAGATTGGGAAAAATCTTTTAAACTAATGTGTGATGCAAGTGATTATGCTATTGGAGTTGTTTTAGGATAAAAGCATGATAAGATTTTCAAAGTAATCTACTATGCTAGTAGAACTCTTAATTCAACTCAAATTAATTATACCACAACTGAGAAAGAGTTATTAGCAGTAATATATGCTTTTGATAAATTTAGTTCATACTTAATTGAAAATAAATGTATTGTGCATACTGATCATTCTACTATCAAGTATGTAATGAAAAAGAAATATGCAAAATCAAGGCTTATAAGATGGATTCTTCTTTTACAAGAATTTGATTTTGAGATAGTAGATAAGAAGGGAGCTGAGAATTAAATTTTCAATCATCTATTCAGGCTTGAATTACAAAAACCACCTTATTTTGAAAAACATATTAATGAACATTTTCCATATGAGGGTTTGTTCGTTGTTAATGAGTGGTGTGTTTCATGGTATCCCGATATTGTGAATTTTATTGTTAGTGATATTATACCCTATGGAATGACATACCAACAAAAGAGAAAAATTTTATTTGAAGTTAAGACTTATTTTTAGGATGACCCATTTTTATATAAACAAGGAAATGATCTTATTATTCGAAGATGTGTGTCTTTAGAAAAAACTTATGAAATTATCCAAAAATGTCATAATTCTGATTTCGGGGGACATTTTGGTATTGATAAAATAGTATACAAAATTTTACAATCTGGATTTTATTGGCCTACAATCTTTAGAGATGTTAACGTTTATATTAAAACTTATGATCGATGTCAACGAGTTGACAATATTTATAGGAGGAATGTNGTCATAATTCTGATTTTGGGGGACATTTTGGTGTTGATAAAATAATATACAAAATTTTACAATCTGGATTTTGTTGGCCTACAATCTTTAGAGATATTAACGCTTATATTAAAACTTATGATCAATGTCAACGAGCTGACAATATTTATAGGAGGAATGAGATGTCTCTCAACTATGTATTAGAAGTGGAGATATTTTATGTTGGGGATTAAATTTCATGGGACCATTTATACCATCTTTCGGAAATATATATATATATATATATTGTTGGCAGTAGATTATGTATCCAAATGGATAGAAGTTGTTGCTTTCCTCGATGTGATGCTCAAAGTGTTGCAAAATTTTTAAAAATAAACATACTTTTTAGATTTGGGATGCCAAGAGTGATCAAACTGACGGGGGAAGTCATTTTAGAAATGCAATAATAGAGAAGTTATTAAAGAAATATCACATTAACCATCAAATTACTACTGTTTATCATCCTTAGACAAGTAGTTTGATTGAATTATCCAATCATGAAATTAAAAGAATATTAGAAAAATTTGTGAATCCAACTAAAATGGATTGGTCAGTCAAAATTAAAGATGTTTTGTGGGCTTACAGAACTCCTACAGGAATGTCCTCATACATGCTAATATTTGGGAAAGCTTTTCATTTACCAATTGAACTTGAGCATAAAGCATATTGGGTGATTAAGAAATTTAATTATAATTTAAAGGATGTTGATGAGAAAAGACTATTGTAATTAAACGAGTTTGAAGAGATGAGGAATGAATCTTATGAAAGTGCTAAGATTTACAAAGAAAAGATGAAGATGTGGCATGATCAGAGGATTTTTACTAAGAATTTTGAGTCAGAATAACAAATTTTGCTTTATAATGCAAGGTTAATATTATTTTTAGGCAAACTTAGGTCCAGGTGGATGGGCCCATTTCTTGTGATAAAAGTTTATCCTTATGGAGCTTTGGATATCAAAGATACTAAAACTGATAAAATATTTAAAGTGAACGGTCACAGGCTAAAACCCTAATTTTAGGTGACCAAATTAAAATGAATGTTTTGATGTCATTGGGTCAACCATAATAAGCATTGGTTACGTCGGGCTGACAATGTTAAACCAAGTGCTCTGTGAGAGGCGCTGTAGAAGATTTGATTTGAATAGTATTTGTTACGTATGTTTGTTTTGAATGTTATGTTGTTGTGTTTAATTTAGAAAGTTTTGGTAGTATTTTGAATATATAATGATTTAGTGATTATTCTAAGACCTTAAAATATGACTTAGACATGTTAGAACTAGAATTTGGACGTTAAGTTAACCTGTGCTAAATTGAGCACTGACGCTTGAGCTCCAATATCCGATGTTTAAGCGCTGAGGTTAAAAACATCTGTGAATTTCAATTTTTAGAAGTTTTAATCGTGTTGGTTAGCTTTAACATGAGATAGAAGTTTTAAGACGTGCCTAGGAGTTATAAGGAGGTTTAGAGTCTATAAATAGAAGGGTTCAGTGAGGATATATACAACAATTCAACTCTAAACTTATATTCAAAGTGAGAAGAGAGAGTTTTGAAAGACATCATCTTGGGAGAGTGATTTGAAGAAAAAGGAGGAAGTAATGAGAAAGAAGTTTGTTAGTCAGAGTTACAAGAGTTATACAACGGTTTCCTTGCTGTTAGTATTGAAGGAATAGTGGAGAAAATCACTAAAGTTGACGCTGAGGTGGCTTCAATTGAAGCAAAAATGATGGAAGTTAATGCACATCTAGATCATATGAGATGACAACTTAAGATGCAGTTTAGTCATATCAATTTTATAGAAGAAGCAGACAAGGCTATGTATCTAAAGAATAAATGGATTGAAGAAGATTCAACCAGAGTTATTAACCACCGTCCATTTCGTCAGATTTACATTCCAAATGTTGAAGGAGAGACTAATGATAGACCAGGATTTGTTCCACCGAATGGAGAGTGGAATTAAGTTCTTTGTTTAGTGTTTGTTTGTTAATGTTAAGTGTGTTTAGTGTATTTTTAATGTTAAGATTGTCTAGCGTTAGTGTTAGGAATTTTCTTATCCAAAAATTTTTAGATTGAGAATCTATGTATTGAAAATATTTGTAATTATTCATGAATGAATATAAGTGTTTGTTTGTGTGAAATTTTGTGTTATTTAGTGTTGAATCGAATTAGTTAAGATTGGTGAATCTTGAGAAAGAGGAGAGTTAAAGGGAAAAGAATAGTTATTAAAGAGTTATGAGACCTTGTAGGGTTGGTTGACTTAAGCTAGAAGTGCATTTTACTTATAATTAAAAAAAAATCAAAATTTGTGCACTAGCGGCGCTTAATTGCTACCTAAACCGAGAGACGGGTGCCTAAGCACCAAACCATCGTGCTTAAGCATCGGTTCACGTAAATCACTTCATGAATGGTTTAAAGTGACAAATCGGTCCAAAAATCTCCATTTCTTTCGCTTGACGTCATCCCCTACCTCTTGAGTTCGTGATTTTGAGATTAGGGCATCTCCTAATTTGAAGATTTCTTTGTGGATTAGAGAAAATTTTCTTAGATTTTAATCTTCTTGAGGTAAGAGCTTAACTTCTATGTAAAATTTTTTTATTTGCACCATGTATTTTGAGCACATTATGGATCTACCTGAAAATCACTATTTATGGTGAATTTTTGAGAAAAATCTATGGAAAATACATAGATTTGGTAGTTTAAGCTTTTAGGAGTTATGTTTAATGATTAGAGTTGAATTTGTGATTTCTTGTGAATTTATATGATTCTTTAGAAATGACACCAAGGATGAAGAGAAGCAAGGGAAAAGCTCAATTTGATTCAAGAAAGTTTGTTAGTGCAAGAGCTCAGGATCGATACAGTGATGTACTGCAATCGAGAAAGTTGATCCCTGAGCGTTGTTTAAAAAGTCCGGGAGGAGCTGTAGAAGATTTGATTGTTCACCGCCAGTGAGATCAGTTTTGTTGTTTTTATGTTATGACAGTTATTTCTATTGTTTGGGAGTTTTATGCAAATCTTCTCAAGGCTGAAGAAGAAGGAGTCATGGTTAGAGGAAAGACAATGCCTTTCTCACCTGAGGTAATAAATCAGTTTTATTATTTGCCCCCAGCACTTTATCTTTTTATTCCAACTATAGTCCAACTGAGGAGGAGTTTGAAGAGATTATTTCATTGTTTACTGAAGGAAGATGATTATGGAAAATTACTAATGAAAGAAGAGTCAACTTTCCCACTTCAAAGTTAGATGCCCCATCAAAGGCATAACACAACTTCAGTTCTGCTCGTCTGCTGCCTACCATTCAGCTCAGTGAAGTGACCCGTGATCGAGCAATTTTGAATTATTGTATTCAACTGTTCAAGCCCATCGACATTGGAGCTTTGATTCATAGTGTTATTACCAGTTATGTCGTCGCTACTACTACAGTTCACATCCTTGATCTTTTCATTATGCTAGCAGAATGGAGTTAAATTTGATAGCTAGGAGGAGATATTACAGCCACTCATGTCTATTACTATTGTGAATGTGAAGTCTTATTCACATCATTCAATTTTTGATTGGAGATGTGGATTTTCTAGTAGTTCAACTACTTCAACATCTCGAGCTTCCACTTCACGTGCTTCTACACCACAGGGTCAAACTTCTGGAACTGATTCTGAGTCACAAATATTGCAGAGGATTTTGAACAACGTTAACTATGTTGCTGATAAGGAATTAAATTTAAAAAACTTTGCAGAGCATATGGATGGATATATGAGGAGACATAGTGATTATGAAGAAGAATTGAACTCATCTATGGAAAACGTCATGAGAGGTAACCAGAGTGTAATTTTCCCTGAATATCTAAGATATTCATCATATGAGCCTGCAACTACTTGACATAGTGATGAGAGTGATGCTGAGGAAGAAGATGATTAGACTGGTTATGTAGTGTAGTTTATTTTTTTAATGTATTGTTGTGAACTGTTTGTGATGCAGTTATAATGTACTTTTGTTATGTTTTGAGTTGTACTTGTTAAAACTGTTAGTTTTATTTCTGTTTTGTTTTGTTATACGCTGTTGTGATGTATTTATGTTTATGTGAGTGGTTATTATGTTTTGTGGTAGTAATTGTGTTAATTGTGTTGTTTAATGTATTTAGTTAGTCTGTGTTGAACTTAATTCTGAATCTTAGGAAGGTTTAGAATATTGCTAACTTCTACTTAAAAACTTCATGTTTAAAATTTTCAATTTACTACCAGATACTTTCTTTATGTTGCAATTTTGTATGTTTGTTAGTGTGTTTGTTTGCTTTTATGTTATCCTTCACTACATAGAAGTCCAATGAATCTCTTTATGTTAAGTAAATTAAAATTTGATACAAAATTAATTTTTACTCCTTTTTTTGTGCGTGTATATTTAGGATGTAAAAATTCTTGCTAGTATGTCATTTTCAGTTTTCATTCATGTCTATTTATATATGATACTAAAATATTTTATTTTATTAAAAATTTAAAGTTTGGGGAGAAGGGATGAAAAATCTTCTAAAAAACTTGAAATTTATTTGTTCTCAAATGTACTTCAAATAAATTTGATTTTGATTTGAAGAAAAATGATCAAGTATATGAAGTATATTAGGGAAGTAAAATTTTGAATATATAAATGAATAAGTGAATTTAGTTAAAATTTATAGTAATGAAGAAAAACTTAAAGTTAAAAATTTTTAGTTTAGAATATGATAAATATTGTGTAACTATCTTTAGTAGGAGAAACTATAATTTTAAAAAATGTAGAGGAGTTAGACTTTTATTTTAAAAACTTGAATTTCTTTTATTGAAAGTAATTTTCAAAAATTATTATCATTAAGTAAAAGGAATATATCAACTCTTTGCTTTAGGGAAGGAAGAGTGGAATTCAAAATCATTATAGGTCTATTTAGATATAGTAATACTTGCCTGAAAAAAGAAGGAAAAAAAAAGAGAAAAAGAAAAAAAAAGAAAAGTTGAAAAAGGGAGGAGAAGCTTGAGGATTTGTGTCTAATAAAAAATTGGTTTCACATCTGATCTTTTTAAAGTATAAGAATTGAAAAACTCTTAAGCTTAAATATATAATATAGTAAGTAAAAATATGCTTAATAAAATATTTTTAAGTGGAGATGATAGAATGCTTAAACTCTATATTTGAAAAATCTACAATGTTTCTGAATTAAATATGAACTCATATTTTCTGACTTCTTTACATTAAAAATTTTTAAACTCTAAATTAGTCCCATTTACTAACATTTTTTCTAAATTGGACGACTATATTTCTACATCAAATTTTTAGAAACTCCTAAAGAAACTCATATACATCATTTACATATTTAGTTTTTAAAGGATTGAAGTGTCACTTGAGGACAAACAACATTTTAAGTTTGGAGGATCTTGATACTCCTAAAATATATAGTCTTTTTTTATATATTTTTATACTTATTTTTGAAATATTACGCTTTAATGAAAGATATTTGTGTGTTTTTCTTTCAGGTATAATTAAATGAATGAAAAATGATAAAAGGAGTGAAAAATGATCAAATTTGGAATAAGAAAAGAAGAAGATGCAAAAATGAACTAAGGTGGCTAAGAGTCCAGGACTTGCGCTTACGAGCAAGTTAATCAGAGAGATGCCCGCAACATGCTTACGGGTCTCTCTCTGTTTGAAGCAACCCTTGGTAAAAACGTGAGAAATTTTTGAACTGGTTCATGATAAGGAAAAATATATTTTATTTATATTTTCTTCATCTTGCAAGTATTTAATTAAGTTAACTAGCTACTTACTTTATTTTCAATTATTAAAAATTACAAAAAAAACTTCTATTTTCATTCCTATTATAGCATCTAGAGTTTAAGTAAGAATACTTTGCTAATTAAAATTTTGTTATATAATTTCTTTTGTTTTGTAAGTTGCATAATGTTAGTTATCCCTATGGGTTTGATATTCGGGGCTTAGTCAAAAAGTCTTATATTATTTGATAACATTATATATACTTGTGTAGTATCCCATATTTAAATATTATTACTATATTCTTAATTGCTTCATAGTGAAAAATTTACCTAGCTTTTTCTTGGGATCAAGTTTATGGTTTTGTTGCAAAGTGAGAATCATTGTTAAGGAAATTAAACATATAATCACATACATGACATTTTACATCTATCTAGAACATCGAGATCATGTACTTATGGTGTGATGGTTTTCTTCACAATGTTCCAAAAAAAGCACATTTTTAGGGTTTAAAGTTCATACCAGGTCTCAAGAGGTAAAACCTTAATTGAGTTTGATAGGAACGATCTTCTGGTCCTTGCGAAGCTCCTCCCTAGTCCAATTTGAAGTGAAATCGGGCTGAAGTATGATCTCAGTGAAATAGTGGTTTGGTTTGACCTAGGAATAGGTTAGAGCCTACGAGGGAGGCCAATTTCAATTGGATTTTTCTTCGTGAAGCTTAGGGAAGCTTTTTGAAAGCTTAGATCAGAATTTCAGAGGAGTTTATGTCAACCTAAAAATCGGTCCTGGTTTTCAGGTTTGAAATTAGGACTTTCTGATAGATTTCAAGGACTGGGATTATGGGGGTTTGATTGCTCTATGTATGAGGAGGGTTTCTCTGCCGAGTGCAAAAGGTTTTAGGTGCTCTTTCTCATCTTTTGTTCTTCTTAGGATCTCTCAGTGTGGCCTTTAAATAGCCATTAGAGGCCATGATCGAGCTTTGACTTAATTGGAGAAGGTAGGAGGTGGCTCAGAGAGGTCCATAGTGGCTGAAGTGATTGAATTTTGGCCGTGGATAAGAATTGTATCATTTCTATGGTGGGCTCATCATGAGCTCATGTATTGTGATGAAGGTGGAATAGTATAGGGTTTCCCTCTTATTGGACGGGTAGTGAGGTGATGCACAGCATGACAGCGAGTTGGTTCAACTAATCCATATAAGTTCAAAGGTTGTGATGTCAAATTTGAGTAAGGTGACATATACTTCCCACTTATAGTTGGCTTTTGTTCTTGGTTAAAGATGATGGCTCCTTTGATTTTAAATAGGGATAATGGGTTAACCCTATAACAATGGATGTCTTTGGGTCACGGGTAAAACTATTAGAGATGGGCCTTAAGTTTGGGCTTCCATGAGCTTAGGCTTTGATGGATGGGATTAGGCCATGTTTTTAAGATCCTAACCTAGGCTTAAGAGGTCTTAATTTCATCCTTTTAATTAATTAAATAATTAATTAGCTAAGAGAATGAAAATTTTGACCATAAAGCCATGAATTGATCATGATGACGTAGGGTTGACCATGGTGGTGTAGGATTGATCATGGTTGTCTGAGGTTGACTAAATAGTAAATGGGGTGACAATTGGGCTAAGGGTTGACCATTTGGTCCAGGGTTGATCAAATGGTCAATGGGCTGACCATTGGGCAAGTGTTGCCAAAATGGTCAATGGGGTGACCATTAGGTCAAGGGTTGACCAAATGGTCAATGGGGTGACCATTGGGTCCAGGTTTGACCAAATGGTTAATATGGTCAATAATGGTTCAAATTAAGTCTTACAATCATGCATCCAACTTGTTTGAGATGCCACTTAATCTTGAGGTCAAAAGTGGAAACGTTAGGTTTTGGTCCAAAGTTTAGCAATTTGGGGACCCAGATGGGTTCAAGGAGTCAATGTTAGTAGACTCCTTTCCCAAGATGGATTTGAAAATTATAGTGTTCTTAAAGCTTGCAAAAGAATCTCTGGTACCCTGAGTTGATTTAGGTAGTTTAGGAAATATCCTGATCATGGATGCCAATTTATGATAAATCCATACAAAATTGAGGTCAACAACACTGCAAGATTATTACATAGTAAGAGAATAAAAATTAGTGGAGGGAATTAAAAATATTAAAGATTTCTTTTAAATAATTTGAACAGTGTCATCATAATATCAGCAAAACATCACCATATTGTCTCTAGAATACCATCAGAATACCACAAAAAACCCATAATAATACCACCAAAATACCAACATAATACAACCAAAAACCCACAAAAACATTAGTAGAATATTATTAAAACTCCATTAAATATCACCACCAGAATACCACTATAAAATCACCAGAATATCACCACAATACCATAAAAATACCACCATAATACCACCACAAAACTACTAGAATACTTGTGATTTTTTTGTGGTAATTCTTGTGGTATTATGGCAATATTCTTGTGGTATTATGGCAANAAAATCATAGGGCTCAAAATTTGAGTATATTAGATACGGAGTTCAATGATGAGACGTCACGTGTCAAATGGGCCTCATCACTTTTAACACCGGTCAATGCCAATATATTGTGATTTTAAATTTATCTATGCTGACTATAATATTCGGACAGATTTAAATTTAAAGAAGCTGTGCTATACTACTCTCATTGATAGTGATAAATACTGAAGGAGATTCTGATACGGCTCTTTCTTATTGTAGAATTGTGTGAGGGGTGCGCTTTTACATGCATACCACTCAGAACTTGTACATTTATGCATCAAACCCTAAAATTTTGATATTTAAAATCATTGGCAACAAAAGTTGTACTTCCATAAAAAAAGATCAGTATCCGATTTTTGTTTATTGGTTCGATTTTAATTTTCATTTATCCGAGCAAAACAAAAACCCGTAAAATCAAAATTAAATGTAGGATTCATAAAGTCAAATTTATGTTATACATGTAGATATATATAATTCTTAATATTTGTTCGCTCCAACTAACAACTATATTTCGATTTGTTCATAATTGAACTGTTTAAACTGAATTAAATCTCGATTCAACACATACGTTTCTGTCAATATTTTGATTGGCTTGGGATTTCAAGGCTAAACTAATTTGGAAACTAAGCATTTCAAATTGATCAAATGTTGAAATTAGTTTTTTTTTTTTTTTTTTTTGGATAATTTTCTTGAAATTCAAAGTTATTGATATAAAAATATAATTTTTGGGGCATAATGAGGATGCATCTTAAAAGCAACCATTTTGACCATCATGTAGGGAAAACTTATACAGCAAGATGGGACTATTCTAGTTAGCTATTATATTTTNTTTTTTTTTTTTTTTTTTTTTTTTTTTTTTTTTTGATAATTTTCTTGAAATTCATAGTTATTGATATAAAAATATAATTTTAGGGGCATAATGAGGATGCATCTTAAAAGCAACCATTTTGACCATCATGTAGGGAAAACTTATGCAGCAAGATGGGACTATTCTAGTTAGCTATTATATTTGGTCTTCTTTTACTTGCGCTCTTTTGGATTATAGTATAGTGTGAATGAAAATTGATAATTTATGAACCATATATGCTTGACAATTATGATGAAAACATTAAAGATGATGATCATGATGGAATACTCACATTACATGCTTCTACCGTATTTGTTTTAAGGAATATTTTAATTTGCTTCAAAATTTATTTATTTTGTTGGGATGGATACTACATAATTCTTATGTATCTTTATATTTAGCGCTTGAAGCTTTGTATTTATTTAGAATATTATAGTGATTAAACCACATCAAAACATATCATATGAAANTTATCCAATCATGAAATTAAAAGAATATTAGAAAAATTTGTGAATCCAACTAAAATGGATTGGTCAGTCAAACTTAAAGATGTTTAGTGGGCTTATAGAACTGCATACAAAACTCCTATAGGAATGTCCTCATACAGGCTAATATTTGGGAAAGCTTTTCAATTACCAAATGAACTCGAGCATAAAGCATATTGGGTGATTAAGAAATTTAATTATAATTTAAAGGATGCTGATGAGAAAAGACTATTGTAATTAAATGAGCTTGAAGAGATGAGGAATGAATCTTATGAAAGTGTTAAGATTTACAAAGAAAAGATGAAGATGTGGCATGATCGGAGGATTCTTACTAAGAATTTTGAGTCAGAATGACAAATTTTTCCTTATAATGAAAGGTTAAGATTATTTTTAGGCAAACTTAGGTCCAGGTGGATGGGCCCATTTCTTGTGATAAAAGTTTATCCCTATGGAGCTTTGGATATCAAAGATCCTAAAATTGATAAAATATTTAAAGTGAATGGTCACAGGCTAAAACCCTACTTTTTAGGTGACCAAATTAAAATGAATGTTTTTATGTCATTGGGTCAACCAGAATAAGCATTGGTTACGTCGGGCTGACAACGTTAAACCAAGTGCTCTGTGGGAGGCAACCCATAGTTATCTATGTGTTTGTTTTGAATGTTATGTTGTGTTTAATTTAGAAAGTTTTGGTAGTATTTTGAATATATAATGATTTAGTGATTATTTTAAGACCTTAAAAAATATGACTTAGACATGTTAGAACTAGTATTTGGACATTAAGTTAACCTGTGCTAAATTGAGCACTGGCGCTTGAGCGCCAATGTCCGATGTTTAAGTGCTGAGGTTAAAAACATCTATGAATTTCAGTTTTTAGAAGTTTTAATCGTGTTGGTTAGCTTTAACGTGGGATAGAAGTTTTAAGACGTGCCTAGGAGTTATAAGGAGGTTTAGAGTCTATAAATAGAAGGGTTCAGTGAGGATATATACCACAATTCAACTCTAAACCTATATTCTAAGTGAGAAGAGAGAGTTTTGAAAGACGTCATCTTGGGAGAGTGATTTAAAGAAAAAGGAGGAAGTAATGAGAAAGAAATTTGTCAGTCAGAGTTGCAAGAGTTATACAATGGTTTCCTTACCATTAGTATTGAAGGAATAGCGGAGAAAATCACTAAAATTGACGCTGAGGTGGTTTCAATTGAAGCAAAAATGATGGAAGTTAATGCACATCTAGATCATATGGGATGGAAACTTAAGATGCAGTTTAGCCATACCAATTTTATAGAAGAAGTAGACAAGGCTATGTATCTAAAGAATAAATGGATTGAAGAAGATTCAACCAAAGTTATTAGCCACTGTCCATTTCATCAGATTTACATTCCAAATGCTGAAGGAGAGACTAATGATAGACCAGGATTTGTTCCACAGAATGGAGAGTGGAATTAAGTTCTTTGTTTAGTGTTTGTGTGTTTAGTGTTTGTTTGTTAATGTTAAGTGTGTTTAGTGTATTTTTAATGTTAAGATTGTCTAGCATTAGTGTTAGGAATTTTCTTATCCAAAATTATTTGGATTGAGAATCTATGTATTGAAAATATTTGTAATTATTCATGAATAAATATAAGTGTTTGTTTGTGTGAAATTTTGTGTTATTTAGTGTTGAATCGAATTAGTTAATATTGGTGAATCTTGAGAAAGAGGAGAGTTAAAGGGAAGAAAATAGTTATTAAAGAGTTATGAGACCTTGTAGGGTTGGTTGACTTAAGCTAGAAGTGCATTTTACTTATAATAAAAAAAATCAAAATTTGTGCACTAGCGGCGCTTAAGTGCTACCTGAACCGAGAGACGGGTGCCTAAGCACCAAACCATCGTGCTTAAGCGTCGGTTCACATAAATCACTTCATGAATGGTTTAAAGTGACAAATCAGTCCAAAATTCTCCATTTCTTTTGCTTGACGTCATCCCCTACCTCTTGAGTTCGTGATTTTGAGATTAGGGCATCCTCTAATTTGAAGATTTCTTGGTGGTTTAGAGAAAATTTTCTTAGATTTTAATCTTCTTGAGATAAGAGCTTAACTTCTATGTAAAAATTTTTTATTTGCACCATGTATTTTGAGCACATTATGGATCTACCTGAAAATCACTATTCATGGTGGATTTTTGAGAAAAATCTATGGAAAATACATAGATTTGGTAGTTTAAGCTTTTAGGAGTTAAGTTTAATGATTAGAGTTGAATTTATGATTTATTGTGAATTTTATATAATTCCTTAGAATTGGCACCAAGGATGAAGAGAAGCAAGGGAAAAGCTCAATTTGATTCAAGAAAGTTTGTTAGTGCAAGAGCTCAAGATCGATACAGTGATGTACTGCAATCGAGAAAGTTGATCCCTGAGAGGTGTTTCAAAAGTCCGGGAGGAGCTGCAGAAGATTTGATTGTTCACTGCCAGTGAGATCAGCTTTGTTGTTTTTATGTTATGACAATTATTTTTGTTGTTTGGGAGTTTTATGCAGATCTTCTCGAGGCTGAAGAAGGAGTCATGGTTAGAGGAAAGATAGTCCCTTTTTCACGTGAGGTAATAAATCAGTTTTATTATTTGCCCCCAACACTTTATGTTTTTATTCCAACTATAGTACAACTAAGGAGTAGTTAGACAATATTATTTCATTGTTTACTGAAGGAAGATGATTTTGGAAAATTACTAATGAAAGAAGAGTCAACTTTCCCACTTCAAAGTTAGATGCCCCATCAAAGGCATGACACAACTTCATTTCTGCTCGTCTGCTGCCTACCAATTAGCTCAGTGAAGTGACCCGTGATCGAGCAATTTTAAACTATTGTATTCAGCTGTTCAAGCCCATCGACATTGGAGCTTTGATTCATAGTGTTATTACCAGTTTTGTCGTCGCTACTACTACAGTTCACATCCTTGATCTTTTCATTATGCTAGCAGAATGGAGTTAAATTTGATAGTTGGGAGGAGATATTGTAGCCACTCAAGTCTATTACTACCGTGAATATGAAGTCTTATTCACATCATTCAATTTTTGGCTGGAGAGGTGGATTTTCTAGTAGTTCAGCTACTCAACATTTTGAGCTTCCACTTCACGTGCTTCTACATCACAGGGTCAAACTTCTGGAACTAATTCTGATTCACAAATATTGCAGAGGATTTTGAAAAATGTTAACTATGTGTTGATAAGGAATTAAATTTAAAAACTTTGCAGAGCATATGGATGGATATATGAGGAGACATAGTGATTATGAAGAAGAATTGAACTCATCTATGGAAAACCTCATGAGAGGTAACCCGAGTGTAGTTTTCCCTGAATATATAAGATATTCATCATATGAGCCTGCAACTATTTGGCATAGTGATGAGAGTGATGCTGAGGAAGAAGATGATTAGACTTGTTCTGTAGTTTAGTTTATTTTTTTAATGTATTGTTGTGAACTGTTTGTGATGCAGTTATAATGTACTTTTGTTATGTTTTGAGTTGTATTTGTTAAGACTGTTAGTTTTGTTTGTGTTTTGTTTTGTTATATGCTGTTGTGATATATTTATGTTTATGTGAGTAGTTATTATGTTTTGTGGTAGTAATTATGTTAATTGTGCTATTTAATGTATTTAGTTAGTCTGTGTTGAACTTAACTCTGAATCTTATGAAGGTTTAGAATATTGCTAAATTCTACTTAAAAACTTCATGTTTAAAATTTTCAATTTACTACCAGATATTATCTTTATGTTGCAATTTTGTATGTTTGTTATTGTGTTTGTTTGCTTTTATGTTATCCTTCACTGCATATAAACCCAATGAATCTCTTTATGTTAAGTAAATTAAAATTTGATACAAAATTAATTTTTACTCCTATTTTTTTTTTGTACGTGTATATTTAGGATGTAAAAATTCTTGCTAGTATGTCATTTTTAGTTTTCATTCATTTCTTTTTATATATGATGCTAAAATATTTTATTTTATTAAAAATTTAAAGTTTGGGGGAAGGGATGATAAATTTTCTAAAAAACTTGAAATTTATTTGTTCTCAAATGTACTTCAAATAAATTTGATTTTGATTTGAAGAAAAATGATCAAGCATATGAAGTATATTAGGGAAGTAAAATTTTGAATATATAAATGAATAAGAGAATTTAGTTAAAATTTATAGTAATGAAGAAAAACGTAAAGTTAAAAATTTTTAGTGTAGAATATGATAAATATTGTGTAACTATCTTTAGTAGGAGAAACTATAATTTTAAAAAAATGTAGAAGAACTAGACTTTTATTTTAAAAACTTGAATTTCTTTTATTGAAAGTAATTTTAAGAAATTATTATCATTAAGTAAAAGGAATATATCAACTCTTTGCTTTAGGAAAGGAAGAGTGGAATTCAAAATCATTATAGGCCTATCCAGATATAGTAATCCTTGCCTGAAAAAGAAGGAAAAAAAAAAGAGAAAAAGAAAAAAAAAAAGAAAAGTTGAAAAAGGGAGGAGAAGCTTGAGGATTAGTGCTTAATCAAAAATTGGTTTCACATGTGATCTTTTTAAAGTATAAGACTTGAGAAATTCTTAAGCTTGAAGATATAATATAGTAAGTAAAATTATGCTTAATAAAATATTTTTAAGTGGAGATGATAGAATGCTTAAACTCTATATTTGGAAAATCTATAATATTTCTGAACTACATATGAACTCATATTTTCTGACTTCTTTACATTAAAAATTTCTAAACTCTAAATTGGTCTCATTTACTAACATTTTGTCTAAATTGGACGACTATATTCTACATCAAATTTTTAGAAGCTCCTAAAGAAACTCATATACATCATTTACGTATTTAGTTTTTAAAAGATTGAAGTGTCACTTGAGGACAAGCAACATTTTAAGTTTGGAGGATTTTGATGCTCCTAAAATATATAGTTTTTTTTGTACGTATTTTTATACTTATTTTTGAATATTACGCTTTAATGAAAGGTATTTGTGTGTTTTTCTTTCAGGTACAATCAAATGAATGAAAAATGATAAAAAGAGTGAAAAAAGATCAAATTTAGAACAAAAAAGAAGAAGATGCAAAAATGAACTAAGGTGCCTAAGAGTCCAGGACTTGCGCTTACGAGCTAGTTAAACAGAGAGATGCCCGCAACATGCTTACGGGTCTCTCTCTGCTTGAAGCAACCCTTGGTAAAAACATGAGAAATTTTTAAACTGGTTCATGATAAGGAAAAATATATTTTATTTATATTGTCTTCATCTTGCAAGTATTTAGTTAAGTTAACTAGCTACTTACTTTATTTTTAATTATTAAAAATTACAAAAAGAATTGAATTTTCATTCCTATTATAGCATCTAGAGTTTTAAGTAAGAATACTTTGCTAATTAAAATTTTGTTATCTAATTTCTTTTGTTTTGTAAGTTGCATAATGCTAGTTATCCTTATGGGTTTAATATTTGGGGCTTAGTCAAAAAGTCTTATATTATTTGATAACATTACGTATACTTGTGTAGTATCGCATATTTAAATATTATAACTATATTCTTAATTGCTTCATAGTGAAAAATTTACCTAGCTTTTTCTTGGGATCAAGTTTTTTGTTTTGTTGCAAAGTGAGAATCATTGTTAAGGAAATTAAGCATATAATCACATACATGACATTTTACATCTATCTAGAACATCGAGATCATGTACTTATGCTGTGATGGTTTTCTTCACAATGTTAAAAAAAAAAGCACATTTTTAGGGTTTAAAGTTCATACCGGTCTCAAGAGGTAAAGCCTTAATTGAGTTTGATAGGAACGATCTCCTGGTCCTTATGAAGCTCCTCCCTAGTCCAATTTGAAGTGAAACCGATCTCAGTGAAATAGTGGTTCAGTTTGACCAAAGAATAGGTTAGAGCCTACGAGGGAGGCCAATTTCAATTGGATTTTTCTTCATGAAGCTTAGGGAAGCTTTTGGAAAGCTTAGGTCAGAATTTCAGAGGAGTTTATGTCAACCTAAAAATTGGTCCTGGTTTTCAGGTTTGAAATTAGGACTCTCTGATAGATTTCAAGAACTGGGATTATGGGGGTTTGATTTCTCTATGTATGAGAAGGGTTTCTCTACCGAGTGCAAAAGGTTTTAGGTGCTCTTTCTCATTTAGGAGCTCTCAGTGTGGCCTTTAAATACCTATTAGAGGCCATGACCGAGCTTTAGCTTAATTGGAGAAGGTAGGAGGTGGCTCAGCGAGGTCCTGAGTGGCTGAAATGATTAAATTTTGGTTGTGGATAAGAATTCTATCATTTCTATGGTGGGCTCATCATGAGCTCATGTATGGTGATGAAGGTGGCCTAGTATAGGGTTTCCCTCCTATTGGAGGGGTAGTGAGGTGATGCACAGCATGACAATGAGCTGGTTCAACTAATCCATATAAGTTCATAGGTTGTGAGGTCAAATTTGAGTAAGGTGACATATACTCCCCCCTTCAAGTTGGCTTTTGTTCTTGGTCAAAGATGATGGCTCCTTGGATTTTAAATAGGGTTAATGGGTTAACCTTATAACAATGGATGTCTTTGGGTCACGGGTAAAACTATTAGAGATGGGCCTTAAGTTTGGGCTTCCATGAGCTTAGGCTTTGATGGATGGGATTAGACCATGTTTTTAAGATCCTAACCTAGGCTTAAGAGGTCTTAATTTTAATTAATTAAATAATTAATTAGCTAAGAGAATGAAAATTTTGACCATTAAGCCATGAATTGATCATGATGACGTAGGGTTGACCATGGTGGTGTAGGATTGATCATGGTTGTCTAAGGTTGACTAAATAGTAAATGGGGTGATAATTGAGCTAAGGGTTGACCATTGGGTCCAGAGTTGACCAAATGGTCAATGGGGTGACCATTGGGTCAAGGGTTGACAAAATGGTCAATGGGGTGACCATTAGGTCAAGGGTTGACCAAATGGTCAATGGGGTGACCATTGGGTCCAGGTTTGACCAAATGGTTAATACAGTCAATAATGATTCAAATTAAGTCTTACAATCATGCATCCAACTTGTTTGAGATGTCACTTAATCTTGAGTTCAAAAGTGAAAACATTAGGTTTTGGTCCAAAGTTTAGCAATTTGGGGACCTAGATGGGTTCAAGGAGTCAATGTTAGTAGACTCCTTTCGCAAGATGGATTTGACAATTATAGTGTTCTTAAAGCTTGCAAAAGAATCTCTGGTACCCTGAGTTGATTTAGGTAGTTTAGGAAATATCCTGATCATGGATGCCGATTTATGATAGGTCCTTACAAAATTGAGGTCAACAACACATCAAGAGTATTACACAGTAAGAGAATAAACATTAGTGGAGGGAATTAAAAATATTAAAGGTTTCTTTTAAATAATTCGAACAGTATCATCATAATATCAGCAAAACATCACCATATTGTCTCTAGAATACCATCAGAATACCACAAAAAACCCACAATAATACCACCAAAATACCAACATAATACAACCAAAAATCCACAAAAATATCAGTAGAATACTATTAAAACTCCATTAAATATCACCAGCAGAATACCACTACAAAATCACCAGAATACCACCACAATACCATAAGAATACCACCATAATACCACCACAAAACTACCAGAATGCTGGTGATTTTTTTGTGGTAATTCTTGTGGTATTATAGCAGTATTCTTGTGGTATTCTAGTGGATTCTTGTGGTATTTTGATAGTATTATGTTAGTATTATGGTGGTATTCTTGTGGCATTCATGTAGTAATGTGATGTCAAGTATTTTTGTAGTGTGGTGGTGTTTTTATCTGTTTTTGTAATAATGTAGCATTGGTATTTTAGTACTATTTTGGTTGCCCTAGAACCTAAGGTAGTATTTGGGTTTCTTCAATTGGTAGAAATCTGTTTAAATTATGGTGGTATTGTGTTTAGCTTATGGTGTTAATATGGTTGTCTTTTGTTAGAATTGAGGTTGTGATGTGTTATTATTATATTTCTATTGTGGTGCTAATATGATGACATTGTGGTGCTTAATAATGATATTGAGGGGTACCTACAAATGGTTTTTACATTGATTGTTCTTTAAAGCCAAAATAAAGATATTTTCTATTTCTCCAAACACAATGAGCAGGTAAACCTCCCTAATTCATAACCATATGCATTGAAATTATAAAGTTAGGATACATATGACAGTAATGTGATACTTGCAAATGTTACATTGAATAAATGAGGTAAATGAACTTTTACATTGAACAAATGAGTCCGGAAAAAAAATATTGCATCAAGCCAAGTTTTACACTGAACAGTTGACACAAACGAAGAAATTCCACTCCTCGGTTACACAAAAGATAGACTCTTGAAAAATAATAAAGTTGAATTATTTTCCTTGTTCACCTCTTTGGTTTCTTCTCTTTCTCTATATGCTTTTTTTCCTTCATTTGATCTATTATAGCTAACGTAAAACTTAAGCAATGTATATTCAACCGCAACATTAGTTTGGAAGATTTTATAAGGAAAACTACCAAGAAACATTTCAAACATATTATCTTGCTAAGCTTGTTTTTACAAGCATCACCGGAGTCCTAAGTGACAATGTCGAAGTGTCGGTGCCGAAGTACTGGTGTCGAAATGTCGGTGTCAGTGAAGAAGCTAAAACTTCTGATGCGCTTCCAAGTCTGGCATTAAAGAAGTTACTAGTTCGGCTGCACTAAAAGGTCTGATGGCAGAAAACTAAAACGCTCAGACTCCCTTATAATGAAAACCCTAGCTTGTAAAAAAATGAAAACGAACCGACAGTGCACATTTTTATTCGATATTTCGGGTTTGGGTTGGTTGCGCGAAAACTAACATTTTATATATTTTTTTAATTCGTAAAAATGGAACCCACCACTTTACAGATGCCACAATATTATTCTGATAGTGATGATGATATTGTCATATCATCATTAAAGTAGCTGCATGAGTCTTTTCCCATTCATGAGGAAGAAAGTCCACACGATAAGGTGAAGATGGTTTAGATTAAATGAGTTGATTCAATCTCCAATTTAGTAGATCCAAATTTCCATTTACTATACTTAACCTTTGGGAGTTTATATGATGCTTAATTNTATTTTGGTTGCCCTAGACCCTAAGGTAGTATTTGGGTTTCTTCAATTGGTGGAAATCTGTTTAAATTATGGTGGAATTGTAGATTATGGTGTTAATATGGTTGTCTTTTGTTAGAATTGAGGTTGTAATGTGTTATTATTATATTTGTATTATGGTGTTAATATGATGACATTGTGGTGCTTAATAATGATATTGAGGGGTACCTGCAAATGGATTTTACATTGATTGTTCTTTAAAGCCAAAATAAAGGTATTTTCTATTTCTCCAAACACAATGAGCATGTAAACCTCCCAAATTCATAACCATATGCATTGAAATTATAAAGTTAAGATACATATGACAGTAATGGGATACTTGCAAATGTTACATTGAATAAATGAGGCAAGTGAACTTTTACATTGAACAAATGAGTCCGGAAAAAAAATATTGCATCAAGCCAAGTTTTACACTGAACTATTGACACAAACGAAGAAATTCCACTCCTCGGTTACACAAAAGATAGACTCTTGAAAAAAAATAAAGTTGACTTCTTTTCCTTGTTTGCCTCTTTGGTTTCTCCTCTTTCTCTATATGCTATTTTTCCTTCATTTGATCTATTATAGCTAACGTAAAACTTAAGCAATGTATATTCAACCGCAACATTAGTTTGGAAGATTTTATAAGGAAAACTACCGAGAAACATTTCAAACATATTATCTTGCTAAGCTTGTTTTTAAAAGCGTCAGCAGAGTCCTAAGTGACAATGTCGAAGTGCCGGTGTCGAAGTATTGGTGTCGAAATGTCGGTGTCAGTGAAGACGCTAAAACTTCTGATGCGCTTCCAAGTCTGGCATTAAAGAAGTTACTAGTTCGGCCGCACTAAAAGGTATGATGGCAAAAAACTAAAACGCTCGAACTCACTTATAATGAAAACCCTAGCTTGTAAAAAATGAAAACGAACTGGCAGTGTGTGTTTTTATTCGATATTTCGGGTTCAGGTTGGTTGCGCGAAAACTAGCATTTTATATATTTTTTTAATTCGTAAAAATGGAACCCACCACTTTACGGATGCCGCAATATTATTCTGATAGATATCATCATTAAAGTAGCTGCATGAGTCTTTTACCATTCATGAGGAAGAAAGTCCACACAATAAGGTGAAGATGGTTTAGATTGAATGAGTTGATCCAATCTCCAATTTAGTAGTTCCAAATTTCCATTTACTATACTTAACTTTTTGGAGTATATATAATGCTTAATTTGAACAAATTAGACTTAGATCCACAAAAAAAAAAAAAAAGATATTTTAAACCACATTTCTATGTAATAAAATCTTTGTTTTGCTCAATTACTTTAACATGTTTTATAATTGAAAATTTTAGAATCACAATATATTGGTTCATATTTGATTATAATGAAATTCAAAAGTGTTATATTTATGTAGGTACAAGGGCTAAGGCTGTACTCAAGCCGAGTCAAGTCGTTTCGGGTTCAGTATGCCATGTCTGGAACTTGGCTTGTTGAATCATAACTTATTCATGTTCGTTTTGAGTTTGAGCTAAGCTTCTACATTTATGTTTATATATGGCTTGCTTAAAATGTTTTATGATCATATTTGATTTGTACTTGATCTATTTTATTTGAACAAATTAAAGGATTAAATGAATAGTTTATTTCTTATATAAAGCTATTAACAAATGATTTCACAAATTTAAAAAATAAGAAAGTAAATAAATTTTAAATTAGTATCAAAAAACTTTATACTAAATAAATACAAAAATATAAGTGTCAAATAAGCTCTCTTACAATCAATGAGCATAAATAAATACTAATAAACTCGTCCATTAAAATAAAAAAAACAAAAAAATATTATATTAAATTTACAGGCATATTAAACTGTATTACTATTAAATATATAATTAAATAAATTCTAGTTAATTAAATTTTATATAAAAAATATATTGTATAAGTATAGAATATTTAATGCGTTACTTGTTGAACAACAAATAAACTTACTCATAAAGACTACCGAATGAGTTGGATTATGCATTTTACATGCATTACCACTCTAAACTTATACATTTATGCATCTAACCCTAAAATTTAATATTTAAAATCACATCAATACAAAGGCATGAAAATGTGTGCTTCTAAAAAAGATTAATATTATTAGCAGATTTGTTGTTATGTTAAATNTCGGCTTTAAGCCCATATCTTTTTGCTTAGTTATGGATGGTCTTATTGGACATTTACAGGAGGATGTACCTTAATGTATGTTTTTTGTTGATGATATCCTTCTCGTGGATAAGACGAGAAAAAAAGCCTAGGAAAAATTTGAATTATGAAGGTCTACATTGGAGTTTAAAGGCCTTCATTTGAATAGAACTAAAATTGAATACAAGGAATGTAATTTTAGTAGTAGTAGTTCTAGTGACAGAAGTGTAACTTTGGGTGATCAAACTATTAAAAAGTGTGAACGATTTAGATATCTCGGTTTTGTTGTTCAAAGCGATGGTGATATAGATGAGGATGTTAATAGTAGAATTTAAGTTGGTTGGTTCAAGTGGAGGAATGCGTTGGGCCTTTTGTGTGATAGAAAAGTACTGCTCANGTTAAATAATTTAGGGGCTTTATAAGCAATTATTAAAGTTCAAATGTTAGATATGTAAATACATAACAATTGATCAGTACACATGCCAACCCCCCATATTTATTTATATGATCATCCTAGTGTAAGCATATGCATGAAACATATTTCATTTTAGACAAGGTATTCATAATAGTATTTTTTTTATGTTGTATAAAGATTAGGTTGTNTTATGTCTAGTAAATCTTAAGAAACTAGGAATAGGAACTCTTGCTCTTGAATTAAGATTTGTGTAAAGATTTCTTCACTCTCATTTGGAATAAAGGAGTTTGACTTATGATAGCAAATTATTAATAGAATCCCAAACGAGGAAAAGATATTGGCATGGATGTAGGGCAATTTAGTGTTAAACCACAAAACACACTCTTATCACCTTGTGTTTTAGTTCTAATCCTTTTATACATGCATATTTCCTTGATTACCTTATGTGCTTGAATGATCATTTGATAACTTATATGTTAATACTTCTTAGCTATTGTGTTAGGTAATCATTAATTGTGTGTCTAGTTACTCAATGCATAGAAAGAATCTTTTTGTTGTGATCATTTTTATTTTGTGTGAACACTTACATGACTTNATTACTTTAACATGTTTTATAATTGAAAATTTTAGAATCACAATATATTGGTTCATATTTGATTATAATGAATTTCAAAAGTGTTATATTTATGTAGGTACAACGGCTAAGGCTGTACTCGAGCCGGGTCAAGTCGATTCAGATTCAGTATGCCATGTCTGGAACTTGGCTCGTTGAATAATAACTTATTCATGTTCATTTTGAGTTTNCGACCATTAGATGATCCGATTAGGAGAGTAGATGTTTTAGATTCGACTTGTGTTAAGAAAGGCAGAGGTAAATCTAGGAAGACTTGGGCTTATTGTATTAAAAATGATCTTAATTTATTAGAACTAGATGAAAATATGACACTAAATAGGACGCAATGGAGAAAAAGGATTCATGTAGCCGACCCCACGTAGTGGGATTAAGGCTTTGTTGTTGTTGTTGTATAAAGATTAGGTTGTTTTGTAAGTAGATATTATGATTGAAATGTCAGAAGGGAAGATCTGCTTGTTACATTGACACATTTGAAGAGATTTATCATGTTTCTTTTATGATATTCTTAACCTTTTTATTGGATAGAAATTTGGTTGAAACCAAAAAGCCAAATTAATCCGAATAAATTTGGTTGATTCAGTTTGGTTTCAAAAAAAATTATTTATTTATTTAAAGCATCAGTATCCGATTTTTGTTTATTGGTTCGGTTTTAATTTTCATTTATCTGAGCAAAACAAAAGCCCGTAAAATCAAAATTACGTGTAGGATTCATAAAGTCAAATTTATGTCATACATGTAGATATATATATAATTCTTAATATTTGTTCGTTCCAACTAAAAACTATATTTCGATTCGTTCATAATTGAACAGTTTAAACTGAATTAAATCTCGATTCAACGCATACGTTTCTGTCAATATTTTGATTGGTTTGGGATTTCAAGGTTAAACTAATTTGGAAACTAAGCATTTCAAATTGATCAAATGTTCAAATTATTGTTATTATTATTATTTTTTGGATAATTTTCTTGAAATTCATAGTTATTGATATAAAAATATAATTTTTGGGGCATAATGAGGATGCATCTTAAAGCAACCATTTTGACCATCATGTAGGGGGAATTTATACAGCAAGATGGGACTATTCTAGTTAGCTATTATATTTGGTCTTCTTTTACTTGCGCTCTTTTGGATTATGGTATAATGTGAATGAAAATTGATAATTTATGAACCTTATGCTTGATAATTATGATGAAAACATTGATGATGATGATGGTCATGATGGAATACTCACATTACATGCTTCTACCGTATTTGTTTTAAGGAATAT
Source organism: Phalaenopsis hybrid cultivar (assembly GCA_002079205.1). Taxonomy (NCBI): domain Eukaryota; kingdom Viridiplantae; phylum Streptophyta; class Magnoliopsida; order Asparagales; family Orchidaceae; genus Phalaenopsis; species Phalaenopsis hybrid cultivar. The sequence goes on along the minus strand of JXCR01137700.1, from coordinate 94,161 downwards.
TTTAATTTGCTTCAAAATTTATTTATTTTGTTGGGATGGATACTACATAATTCTTATGTATCTTGAAGCTTTATATTTATTTAGAATATTATAATGATTGAACCACATCAAAACATATCATATGAAAAGGCTAATTTCTCTTTAGNATATATATATATATATAACACCCAAATATTTTATTTCACATAAAAAATACAATCATTACTTCAAAATATGAAATACACGTTTCATGCATATGCAAGTGCATGTATGTAAAAATTGAAGTTTGTGTTAGATATATTGAAGCATAAAAATTGAGTGTTTATGATATACATTAATTACTTTATTAATGTATGTCACTTTTTGTATAATAAATAATTTTTTACTATTCTATAAGCTTTTAATATATTTTAATAAAAATGGAGCTCAAAATTGAGCTTTTGAACCAGTCATGAGCCCGAGTTTAAGCTCAAGCTATGAGCTCGAGCATGAGCGAACCATACTTCTCACTAGACGATGCGAGTTCAGTGCGGCTTAGAACTCAAGCTCAACTCGACTCATTTACACCCCAATGTGGAGCAATTGAAAGTAAGCAAATAAGTGAACTATCTTATAAAATAATCAGGTTAATAAAAACCTAATCATTGTGCTATTTATTAGCATTTAAAGAAAATGAATTCTAAATAATTAGAGGATCATATTAATAATGATAAACAAAGTTAAAATATGTTTTGGATTGAATTACAGAAAGTTTTAGTAGACATGCAATGACAGTATAGAGTTGGAAGCATTAAGCATTTCCTTTGTATGAGTAATTGTGCCACAAAATTCATTTTATTTACTTTGAAATTAAAAGAAGATAAAATCCCAATTACCTAAAAAGAGCTTTTTAACCGTAATAGCCTTTCTCCTTTAACCCTCATTTCAACGAGAAAATATTGCGTCCGGAGTCCGGATGCAAGCTGCGTCCTGACAACGGTCGTGATACATCGGAGGTCCGAACTCCCGCTCCGCCCCACTGTATCACATCTGTTGTCCGGACGTAGCTCTGCATCTGGACTCCAGACGTAATATTTTTTTCATTTCAACAAAACTGCATCAATTATTTGTAGAGTTTTGAGTATCTTTAAAAAATAATTTTATTTGTATTCAAAAATAATAAAAAAACATGCAAAAAGTATTTGAAATAAAATATTTATAAAAATATAAAGAAAAAATAAGTTCGGTGACATAAGTTTTAAGTCCACGCCTAGAGAACATTAAAAAAAAAATAATGATTTATGGCCAATAGAGGCCGACGTTATGCCTTAATATCACAAATTTTTTTTTTTCAAAAAGAATTCTATGTTTTGAACAATTCGAGAAAATATTAGGTCAGGACTTCGGATCATCCGGTGTCCAATAAGGAGGCGCCACGTGTAAAGTGGACTCATCACAATACACTGTGATTGGTCCACTTTACATGTGTCGCTCCCCTATAGGACTCCGGATCCTGACCTAATATTTTCTCAAACAATTCAAATTTGGAAGGATTCATCCTACAATACATGAAATTGGGGGCCAATTAATGCGATGACCCACTTTCCTCCATCTTCACATTTCAAAAAGGATGCAGAGTGAGACGGTGGCCTCATAATTTTCGGCCACGAAACTCGCACTCAAGTGAAATGCATTCTACCTGGTAAATCCTAAAAAATCTTAGCAAATCTTCAAAAATATAAGAGATTGNTGGCCTCATAATTTTCGGCCACGAAACTCGCACTCAAGTGAAATGCATTCTACCTGGTAAATCCTAAAAAATATAAGAGATTGTACAACTAGTTTAAGATTCTTATTTCACTTGAAATTCCATCATTTTGTTATTTATTTATTTATTGATTGATTTTAGGATATTGTAATTTATCATTTCATTCTAAAGTGAGTTCCACATATCAATATGCCCTAGGATGCCTTAGATCTATATAAAGTTCTTTATAACTCCTACAAAATATGATATCTCCATCAAAATAAAAACTAAATAAAAGTTTTATTTCATAAGTCATTTACATAAAAAATCAACCATCATAATAAATTAGATGTATTTAAATTTTGTAATGAAATGATATACCTCAAAATAGATATTCATTTATATGGCTTGGTGCACAAAGGGCTGTAATTGAGCCAGAGACAAATGTACACTGCTTGTTTTATNATTTCATAAGTCATTTACATAAAAAATCAACCATCATAATAAATTAGATGTATTTAAATTTTGTAATGAAATAATATACCTCAAAATAGATATTCATTTATATGGCTTAGTGCACAAAGGGCTGTAATTGAGCCAGACAAATGTACACTGCTTGTTTTATTTTTTTTCAAAATTATACTTGATTTAAATTAATATGCATATTGAGAAATACATGATTTAAAAAAAATGACAAAACCATTTCATATGAAACAAATAAATCAGGATTAAAGAAGAGGAAAAGTTAGGCTAGGGCTACTGCGTGGTCAGGAAAGCCTTGTTCTTGAAATGATAAAAAAATTAAAGATATATAATATTATATATTTTATTAAGCATTAATTGAAAAAAAATTTATTATATATTTATATAATAATAAATTAATTAATATTAAAAAAAATGTGATGAATTGAATATGATGGATAATAATGAAATATTTATTAAATAAGCAAATATAAATAAAATAAATATACATTTAAGAATTAGTCTTGCACTATTATTAATAAGAAATTATTAAATTTATTATTAAAGATATAATAAATAAGTATACATTAATTAAATTTTAATTAGATAATAACATCAAACATTTAATAAGTTGAACAATAAATAAATCTCTTAGTAAAACATTAATAAGCAAACTACTCAAATTTATTTTATTTAACTTTCTTTTTTATTTGCTAATTTGAAAAAAATTTGATCAAACGTTAATTGAGTCGTAGTTCAAATTGTTCATCAAGCATATTGGTTCATTAAGAAACTTNTTAAATTTTAATTAGATAATAACATCAAACATTTAATAAGTTGAACAATAAATAAATCTCTTAGTAAAACATAAATAAGCAAACTACTCAAATTTATTTTATTTAACTTTCTTTTTTATTTGCTAATTTGAAAAAAATTTGATCAAACGTTAATTGAGTTGTAGTTCAAATTGTTCATCAAGTATATTGGTTCATTAAGAAAAGTGCACACCATATCTTAAGTTTAAGATGTAGGTAAGTTCGCATTTTTCTTGTGTCATGATTATGTGACTTGATAATATGTTGGCACATAATTTGACATTGACATGAAATATGTGCACTAAAATAAAATATAATTGTGTAATATTACATAATATCCTAAGTCATATNAAACTTAAGTGCACACCATATCTTAAGTTTAAGATGTAGGTAAGTTCGCATTTTTCTTGTGTCATGATTATGGGACTTGATGATATGTTGGTGCATAACTTGACATTGACATGAAATATGTGCACTACAATGAAATATAATTGTGTAATATTACATAATATCCTANTATATATATATTAGGTATTATTGTGCACGCCCTTGGGTGGTAAGTAGATAGGCAGCTGTATTGTCAGTCGTAAGACACCTCTGACCCAGGTTTGATCCCCAAAGTGATGGATAGCACATATGAGGAGCGGTATTCTCAAATACCACCCTTTAAAAATATATATATNTATATATATATATGTATATATATATTAGGTATTATTGTGCACGCCCTTGGGTGGTAAGTAGATAGTCAGCTGTATTTTCAGTCGTAAGACACCTCTGACCCAGGTTTGATCCCCATAGTAGATAGACATATGAGGAGCGGTATTCTCAAATACCACCCTTTAAAAATATATATATATATTGTGGATACTATTAGCCCATGCTCAGACAGTATTCTCATTAAATATTGTGTGNTAAAAATATATATATATTGTGGATACTATTAGCCCATGCTCAGACAGTATTCTCATTAAATATTGTGTGACACAAAGTTATGCAAAGTTAAATAATATATATGATTTTGTTTTATTCAATCATATGTTTTAGAGGGGATTTTATTTAATCCTGGAATATTACACAATTTTTAGAACAAGATTACCTGTGGAATATATTTTAGAAATATTTAAAAGCATACAACTCAATTCCTATGTATTTACATATCTAAGACCTAAACTTCAATTTTTACATATGTGCCGCCTTGCCAATGCCTGAAAAGATATATTTTACTTTCAAGAAGTTAAAAATAGTGATAATTTTTATTTGATAGGAACAATTTGGGTGTTATTATTATAAAACTATAGTTTAGGTGTCAGATTTTTAAATACATTGGAAGTGGGTGGTATATGTGTAAATGCCCCTATTTGTATTGATGTATCAAATGGTTAAGTACCAAAGTTGCTGGTCGAAAATTTTGACGATCAATAATGCCATTCTGATATTAATATATAGATTTAGGATGTGATATTTTATACTAGAGTAATAATTTTTTTGTTTAATTTCAGTGATATATGGAAAAATCAAGCTGCAATTGATCATTTTCATTCCTTTATATCATTTCAACATGCAAATTATATGATTTTTTATAGAGTTATTCACTTATATTATTATGGGCTAAACTTATGATGTGTCAATGGGTTCTTCAGAATTTAAAAGTTCTACTCATTAAATAAAAGAGAAGTTTACATAAATACCACAAAATTATTGCAATCAATAACTAATAGATGAGGAAAATCAGCCAAATTAGTCATTCAAAGAGAAAAATAAAAACTCCCTCATGTTATGCATGATGAATAATTGGAAACTNAAATCAAGCTGCAATTGATCATTTTCATTCCTTTATATCATTTCAACATGCAAATTATATGATTTTTTATAGTTATTCACTTATATTATTATGGACTAAACTTATGATGTGTCAATGGGTGGGTTCTTCAGAATTTAAAAGTTATACTCATTAAATAAAAGAGAAAGTTTACATAAATACCACAAAATTATTGCAATCAATAACTAATAGATGAGGAAAATCAGCCAAATTAGTCATTCAAAGAGAAAATTAAAAATTCCCTCATGTTATGCATGATGAATAGCTGGAAACTACAGAATTACTCACGGAGAAAATCCCAATTCAATTTAAAACAGCAAAGCAAATAAAAACATTGAATAAAAATAGAAGCACTGAAACTATTTCTAACGGTAACCTATCAGCAGTCAAAATGCGTGCAAGAATAATAAATAATATTAAAGATTGGGCATTCATGCTAAACCTGGACAAAAATAAAGCTAAAGAAAATTAAATTTAGATACTAACCAGGCGAAATGAGAGCACGGAGCCTCCTGAAGTACAAGTTTCAAAGGATATAGACCTCTGTTTCATCAGCAGCTGGGAAAGTTAGTGAGTTTTCTCAACATGGCCATTTTCGACCGGACCTTCAGACCGGGCATCAAATGCAAGATAGGGAGCTTCACTCATGGGTCGAGGGATCGGAGAGCCGCGAAAATCTTGAGGGAAGAACTCGAAATCGGGCCCAAAATTAAATTTAACTTCAGAACCGGGATGGTTTGGCAGAGTGTAAAGTGATGCTGCGGGGTAATAACGCCCTCCAAAAAGCTCTTTGAAGGCAGTCCCCTGACATATTCCATTCTTGAAGAAGGATATCTCACTTTCTGCAAATATATATTATTTAGCTAATTTATTCGAATGAAAATAAGAAATAAAATAATTGTGAGAGTAGGAAAAGTTCATGAAGTTTGTAAGTTCATGAATGGGAACAAACTCTTGTCATCGAAGATATGATTAGAAGAATGAAGGTTTACAAACATACCATTCAATTCCTATGTATTTACGTATCTAACAACTAAACTTCAAATTCTACAGACATAACATCTTGCCAATGCATCAAAAGGTGTATTTCACTATTTAAAAGTTAAATGGTGGAAAGATTTGGGTCGTGTAAATATAACAAGCAAATGTTAGGTGTTATGCATGTCAATACATAGGATTTAGGTGGTATTTATGCAAATGCCGCTAATGAGAATTACAATATGCAGTTGCATTTCTTCCAATGGTGAAAAACTAGAATATCTTCAATTGACATCAAATCAGGGTTTTGATCTGATGGGAGTGGACCTAACGGA
>JXCR01137700.1:53142-74187 GCA_002079205.1 Phalaenopsis hybrid cultivar | reverse complement strand
TTAATTTAATTCATATAATTATTTTTATGCAAAAATATGCATTTTCAAAGAAAATTCCAAAAGATGACCAGGACAATTGCTAATCGCTTGAAATTTCTATGTGAGCTAGCCCTAGACAAGAAAGTCATTTGGCCAAAATTTCATAATTTTTTGAAGTTTCTGTGATTTATTAAAATTAATTGAAGTTTTGGGGAATGGGTAAGGGGTTGCTTGGCTGAGGTCAGGGAACCCAGAGAAATTTATTTTATATTTTTATGATTTTTATTTGATTTTTTAGAATTATTTTGGTGAAAATTATATTTTTAAGCTTTAAAAAATCATTTTAAGGTTTAAAAATAGATATCTTTATTTTTAATCCTTGGAAAAAATATTTCAATGATTCCTAAGTATTTAAGAAATAATTTGGAACATTTCCATGAGTTTAATATTTTATGAATTTTTTTTATTTTTAATTATTAAAAATAATTAAAATAACCTAAAAATTAAGTTTTTATTTTAAGTATATTTTTCTATTTTTATTAAATCCGCTTAATATCAGAGAACTCAAAAAACTAATTTTGATAATTTTTGGAGTTATGTTTTGATTTTTAAAAATTATTTAAGTGTTAAAATTAATGATGATTTTTTAAAATCAATTAACAATATCAAATTATCTCAAAATCCTTTGAAATTTTTATGGTGAATTCTCTGATTTATAAGCCACAGTGGAGAATAAAAATCAAATAATTTTGATCTTTATATTCTCCAAATTAAATATTTTAAGCAAATTGGGGTTTGCTCAAAACAATAATGTTTTGATTCTTAAAAATCCTGAAATTATTTCTTAGGACTACTCTGGCCATAGAGAACTCATATGAATTTTTGTAGAATTTTCTAATGNGCATGTTGGGCTAAGTTTGGGTCAAACTTGGGCTAGCCATGGGCTAAGTCCAAATTAATTGTTGTGGTTGGTATAAAACATCCTNNNNATTGTTGTGTTTGGTGTAAAACATCATGATGAACAATTCTCATGAAGGATGAAAGTTGTTTTGAAGTANTTCAACAAAAATTGGATGCCAATTTGAGGTCTAAGGCATTCAATTGTTGAGATTTGGGGTGTTAGCCAAAATTGGGGCTAATTTTGGGAATTTTGGATTTAAGCCAAAATCAAATGGATTTGAGGATTTATCAAGGCCAATTGATGATTGATTTTGATGTATAAGAATGTTGTAAAGATTTTGCAATATTAATTGAGACCAATTGACTAGGCTATTGGTTCAATTGAGTGAGATTAAGTCTTGNTTGGGTGGATTTTCATGGGTTTTGGTTTTAGACCCAAATTAGGCATATGGGGCTAAACTTGGGTCAAACTTGGGCTAGCTTTGGGCTAAGCTCAAATTGATTTTTTTATTTGGTATAAAACATCATTATGAACAACTTTCATGAAGGATGAAAGTTGTTTTGAATGGATTTTGATGGATTTGGGTTTAGACTTAAATTAAGCCTTTAAGGGTTAAATTTGGGTCTAAANTTTAGACCCAAATTAGGCATATGGGGCTAAACTTGGGTCAAACTTGAGCTATCTTTGGGCTAAGCTCAAATTGACTGTTTTATTTGGTATAAAACATCATTATGAACAACTTTCACGAAGGATTAAAGTTGTTTTGAAATTGATTTGATGGTTAATTTGAATTGATTTTGATGGATTTGGGTTTAAACCGAAATTAAGCCTTTAAGGGTTAAATTTAGGTCTAACTTGAGCTAGCTTTGGGATAAGCTCAAATTGATTGTTGTGTTTTGTCAAAAATGACCTTATAAAGGATTTTCAACAAAAATTGGATGCCAATTTGAGGTCTAAGACATTCAATTGTTGATTTAGGGTGTTAGCCAATATTGGGGCTAATTTGGGAGTTTTGTTAAAAATGGTCAAATTGACCAAATTGGACCATAGTGTAGTTAGACAAAATAAAATTGGAAATATTTTGGATTTATTGGGATTTTTTAGGAATTTTTTGGAATTTTTTAGTTTTTTGGGCCATGAAGGGGCATTTTGGTAATTTGGCCATTTTGTCAGTTTTGACAAATTTGGATGTATTCAAAGTGTTTGGAATGAGTTTTGATCAATTTTGGGTACNTGGGGTGTTAGCCAATATTGAGGCTAATTTGGGGATTTTGTCAAAGATGGTCAAATTGACCAAATTAGACCATGGTGTTGTTGGACAAAATAAAATTGGGAATATTTTGGATTTATTGGAATTTTTTAAGAATTTTTGGAATTTTTTAGATTTTTAGGCCATGGAGGGGCATTTTGGTAATTTGGCCNATAGACCAATTGAGCCTGGATTTGGTTTAGTTTGGTCATATCAAAAGTGAATTTGAGTTTAGGATGGGAATTCAATTAAGATCAAATTGATAGACATTTGATTTTGGAAATTTGGGTCTTTAAAGGGCAATTTGGGGATTTTGGTTAAAGATGGTCAAATTGGCCAAATTGGTTTATGTGGTAGTTGAAAGAAATAAAATTGGGAATATTCAAGATTTATTGGAATTTTCTGAGAATTTTAGAATTCTTGGGATTTTGGGTTAAAGAAGGGTCCCAAGGGCAGTTAAATTTGGGGGTGTCTGGGGCAAAAGACCTAAGATGAGCATTTCAAGTAGAATTGGATAGATATACATTCTAAATGAACCATGGATCAATGAAATCCCCATTTTGGGTTCTTATGTATTGATTTTAGCCAGGGTATTGTGTATCTTAACTTCAAACTAACACCCAAGGATTTCCTAAGGTCAAGTAGCCCTATAGGAACTCTCCTTGAGTTCCCTCATAATGATCTTACCTACCAGGTCAAGTAGCCCTATAGGAACTCTCCTTGAGTTCCCTCATAATGATCTTACCTACTAATTGCTAGAGGTTAAGATCAATATGTGGAACTTCAAGTTGAGTAAAGAGAAGAGTTTTGAATTTATAATGCTAGAGGTTAGGACCAATATGTGGACCTTCAAGTTGAGTAAAGAGAAGAGTTTTGAGTTTCTAATGGTGAGGACCAATATGTGGAACTTCAAATTGAGTAAAGAGAAGAATTTTTGAGTTTCTAGTGGTGATGCATTTCTAGTTTTCTAAGACTAGTCAATAGGAAAGTCCTATGGCTAGACCTAGGCTACTAAAGAAATTTTTTGAGCTAGTCAATAGGAAAGTCTTATGGCTAGACCTAGGCTACTAAAGAAGTTTTCTAGACCTCAATCAAAAGTGAGGTCAACAGCTTTGTAATTATCAATGTTTGTAGTGCTATATTTGTAACTTGCTCGAGTTGTACTCAATTATTTTTGTTATATGGGAGCTGAAACAGAAGCATTTACATACGTACCACTGCATTTACATACATACCACTGCTGATGCGAGGAGCATATAAATGAATGCGTTTATGAATCCGAACCAAATCAATCGAGCCTTGTTCTTGATTTATCACAGTTTTGAGCTACCAAACAATATTTTGTATTCTGCTGAATTTTGATTATTTTATCTGTGATGTTATGTAAGGAAAGTTTGTTTTGATTGTCTTTGTTACTTTTGCTATGTTTTTTTTTATGAAATATAAAACTTGTGTGGTATGTATGTAAATTTCTCTAAATATATTTGAGGGAGGAGCTTAGATGAGTTGAGTTAAAGGGTAACTTTAGACCTCTTTTTATGTTCTGTTAAATATAGTTGATATATGTGCATCATCATCATAGTTCCTGTAGAATGTTAAAATACTTATTGTTTAAATTATTAAACTTAAAAAAAATCTTCTTTTAGAAGTGATGGTATATGAACTTTCTATTTTGTTTAGAAATGAATTTCTGCTTCAGAAATTTAAAAAATGTACCTGTTACAGTCTTCTTTTAAACAATTTTAACAAATAGGTGCAGCATGGTCATTTCTCCAGAAATTGCTGTCCCACAGCTGTTTTCACACAACTGCACCAAACAGACAGTCAGTTTCCCCGCAGATGCTTTCCCGCAGCAGCTTCCTGGGGCAGTGCAGCTGCAGCTGTAAAGCTAGGAAGCTGCAGCTGCACCAAACAGAGCCTAAGAGATAAGGCTAAGATATGGTTACATTTGTTAGAACTTAGATTTATCACAACTTGGGATGATTTAGTGCATAAATTCCTTGCAAAATTTTTTTTGCCATTAAAAAACTGCAAATTTTAGAAATGATATTACATTTTTTTCTCAGTTTGAAGAGGAATCTATTTATGAAGCATGATAATAATTTAAAGAACTACCGAGAAAGTGTTTACACCATGCTATACCAGATTGATTAATAATTCAAATTTTTTATAATAGATTAGCTGGATCTCTTAGATCTATTATCGATGCCACTGCTGGTGATTCAATGATATCAAAACCATTTCATAAATCTGATGCTTTTGCAATGTTAGCAAATCAAGTTGATGTAATTTCAAGGAAGTTGGACCAATTTGGAATGAATTTTTCTCAACCAATTGCAATGATTGAAGAGAATTCATTAGGTCAAATGGTAGATTCTCAAGCATCATTAGAAACTTTGAATGCCATAAACAATAAGCAGAATATTCAAGCTATTATTACCCAGGTTGGAAGAACCATCCTAACTTTAACTGGAATAATACTTCAGGTGGTAATAATCATCAATAGGGGAACAACCAAGAAAACCCATTGGGAAACTGGAACAACCAAGTGAATGATAATTATATACCTACTTATCCTCTAGGTTGTAACAGTAATCCACAATTCAAGGAGAAAGTCGTCTATAGAAGAAGTGGTGTTACAAATGAGAAATCAATTACAAAGTGAAGGAGCTGCATTAGAATTATTGAGAATCAAGTGAGACAAATAACAAATTCATTAAAATTAGTTCACAAAGAGCACTTCTTAGTAATACATAAGTGAATCCAAAAGTCCTGAATAAAGAGCAAGCAAAAGTCATTCAACTTGGAAGCGGAAGAGAATTGGAAGGTAGAGTTAAAAAAGAGACTGTAGTAGAGAGAACAAAAATTGAAAAGCCTAAAGAGGATGCTTCCAAAGGTTTAGAGAGACCTATTTATCCGCTTAAAATTGACTTAGAAAAACCACCACCTCGATTTCCTCAGAGATTTCGTCGGCAAAAGTTGGATAAAAAATTTTCAATATTTTTGGAAATCTTTAAGAAGCTTACAATTAATATTCCATTTGCTGAAGCCTTAGAACAAACACTAAGCTATCTGAAATTTATGAAGGGTATTCTTAACAAGAAAAGGATGTTGGAAGATAACGAGACTATTGCACTTAGTGAGGAGTGCAGTGCTATAATTCAGAAAAAGCTTCCTAAAAATGTTAAAGATCCTGGTAGCTTCACAATTCCATGTGCAATAGGAGACAAATTTTATGGGAAAATTTTATGTGATTTAGGTGAAAGCATTAAACTTATGCCATTATCAATATTTAACAGATTTGGATTAGGAGAAATATCCCCTATTACTATAACTCTGAAATTAGTAGATTATTCAATAACATTTCCTAAAGAAGTTATAGAAGATGTCTTTGTGAAAGTTGATCAATTTATCTTTTCTGTTGATTTCATTGTGTTATATATGGAGGAAAATAAGGAGATGCCTAAAATTTTGGGGATACCTTTTCTATCTACATGAAGAGCAATGATTGATGTGTAGAAAGGGGAATTAGCTATGCGCATCAATGATCAGACAATTGCATTTGATATTTCCAAATCAATGAAATACCCTGCAAAAGGTAAAGATGATGAATGTTATAGAATGGATGTGATATGATATTTAAGTGAATGCCATTTCAAAATAAATTATGAAGTGAAATCTAAAATGAAAGAGTTGGAACACAAGCAAGAAGAGGAATTAGATCAATTTGAAGATTTTACAAGGAAGATTAGAATTATGTTCGAGAAAGTTTTGAAGTTTTGGACACGACAGAAAAAAGTTAAATCTTTTTTGCCATTAATTGAAAAACCTCCTGAACTTGAGTTAAATTTACTTCCTGAAAATTTAAATTATGTATTTTTAGGTGATTCCTCAATATTACCTGTTATAATTTCCTCAAAATTAACCATAGAAGAAGAAATGAGTTTAATGAAAACTTTCAAGAATTATAAGAAAGCCCTTGGCTGGACAATTGCTGATATTAAAGGAACGAGTCCTTCAATTTGTATGCATAAAATTCATATGGAAGAGAAATATAAACCCAAGGCTAATCCTCAAAGGTGATTGAATCATGTTATAATAGGAGTTGTTAAGAAAGAGATTTTCAAGTGGTTAGATGCTGAAATTATCTACCTTATTTCAGATAGTGCATGGATTAGTCCAATTCACTAAATTCCTGAGACATGAGGAGTGACTGTGACTATGAATGAACATAATGAGTTAATACCAAAAAGATAAGTTACAGGATGGTGAATATGCATTGATTGTAGAAAATTAAATCTCGCCACTAAGAAAGATCATTTTCCACTACCCTTTCTAGATCAAATGTTGGATAAACTAGCAGGGCATAAATACATTTATTTTTTGAATTGATATATTGGTTATCATCAAACACAAATAACTCTTGAGATTTAAAAGAATGCCCTTTGGTTTATGTAATGCCCCTGCTACATTTCAAAGATGTATGATGGCTATTTCCCGTGATTTAATTGAAAAAGAAATTAAAGTTTTTTTGGATGGTTTTTCAGCATTTGTAATTTCATTTTAATCATGTTTGGAACATTTATCGAAAGTTCTTAAGCGCCGTAAAGAAACAAATTTAGTTCTTAACTGGGAAAAATGTCAATTTATGATAGTAGGAGGAATTGTTTTAGAACATTAGATTTTAGAACATGGATGGAAGTAGACCCTACAAAAATTCAAGTGATTGCTAGTTTACCTTACCCAACAAGTGTAAGGGAAATTAGGAGTTTTTTGGGACATGCAGATTTTACAGGTGATATATTAAAGACTTTTAAAAACATGCTAAGCCTCTATGTTATTTGGTTGAAAAAAATGTAATTTATAATTTTTATAAGAAGTGCCTAAAAGCTTTTGAGCTATTAAAAGAAAAATTAGTCATTGAACCAATTATTATTTCACCAGATTGGAAAAAACCTTTTGAACTGATGTGTGATGCAAGTGATTATGTTATTGTTGTTGTTTTAGGATAAGATAAGATCTTCAAAGCAATTTATTATGCTTGTAGAACTCTTAATGAAGCTCAAATTAATTATACCACAACTGAGAAAGAGTTATTAACAATAGTGTATGTTTTTTATAAATTTAAATCATACTTAATTGGAACTAAATGTGTTGTGCTTATTGATTATTCTGCTATTAAATACTTAATGAAAAATGATGCAAAACTAAGACTTATAAGATGAATTCTTCTTTCGCAAAAATTTGACTTTGAGATAGTAGATAGGAAGGGAGCTAAGAATCAAATTGTTGATCATCTATCTAGGATTGAATTAGAAAAACCACTTTGTTTTGAAAAAGAAATTAATGAACATTTTCCAGATAAAGAATTATTCAGTGTTAATAAGTGGAATATTCCATGGTTTGCCGACATTGTGAACGTCATTGTTAGTGATATTATACCCTATTGAATAACATACCAACAGAAGAGGAATTTTTATCTGAAGCTAAGTCTTATTTTTCGGATGACCTTTTTTATATAAACAAGGAAATGATCTTATTATTTGAAGATGTGTGCCTTCAGAAGAAACTTATGAAATTATCCAAAAATGTCATAATTCTGATTTGGGGGACCTTTTGGTGTTCATAAAATAACATACAAAATTTTGCAATCTAGATTTTATTGGCCTACAATATTTAGAGATGTTAACGCTTATATCAAAACTTATGATCAATGTCAACGAGTAGACAATATTTTTAGGAGAAATGAAATGCCCCTCAATTATGTGTTAGAAGTTGAGATATTAGATATTTGGAGATTAGATTTCATGGGACCATTTATATCATCTTTCGAAAATTTATATATATTAATAACATTAGAACATGTATCCAAATGGATAGAAGCTATTGCTTTACCTCGATGTGATGGTCAAAGTGTTGCAAAGTTTTCAAGAATGAACATATTTTGTAGATTTAGATGTTGAGAGTGATCATAACTGATAGGAGAAGTCATTTCAGAAATGCAATAATGAAAAAAATTATTAAAGAAATATCATATCAACCATCGAAGTGATACTGCTTATCATCCTCAAACAAGTGGTTTGCCTGAATTATCCAAATGTTAATTTAAAAAAATACTAGAGAAATCTGTGAATCTAACAGAAATGGATTGGTTAGTGAAACTTGACTATGCTTTGTGAGCTTATAAAACTGCATATAGAACTCCTATTGGCTAAGCTTATTTGTTTTGTGTGTTTTTAATGTTATGTTTGTTTTGTGTTTATGTTTAGGAACTATCTCATTTGAGACTCTTTGGATCGAGAAATTATGTATTGAAAATGTTTGTAATTATTCATGAATTAAAATAAGTGTTTGTTTGTGTGAAATTCGTATTATTTTGTGTTGAATCAAATTAGTTAATATTGGTGAATCTTGAGGAAGAGGAGATTTGAAGGGGAAGAAAATAGTTATTAAAGATTTATAAGACCAATTAGGAGTGGTTAACTTATGTTAGAAGTGTGTTTTACTTAAAATTGAAAAATATCAAAATTTGTGCACTAACGCCTAAGCACCAAGACTCCGTGCTTAAGCGCTGGCTAACCCAAGAGGTAGGCTCCTAAGTACCAAACCAATTGTGCTTAAGCGCTAGTTTAGGTAAACCGGTTCGCGAATGATTTAAAGTGAAATTTTGTGTTGAGTTTGAGAGCTAGGACATCATCTTAAGTTATTATTTCTTAGTGTTTTCAAGCCAAATTGGCTATATTTGATCTTCTTAAGGTAAGAGTTTTATTTCTGTGTAAAAATTTTTTATTTTCACTATATATTTTGAGCACATTATGGATTTAACCAAAAATCACTATTCATGGTGAAAATTTGAGAAAAATCTATGGAAAATACTTAAAAATGATAGTTTAAGCTTTTAGGAGTTGAGTTTAATGATTTAGAGTTGAATTTGAGATTTATTGTGAATTTTATATGATTTTTAGAAATGGCCCCAAGAATGAAGTGGTGTAAAGGGAAAGCTCATTTTGATATAAACAAGTTTGTTAGTTCGAGAGCTAAGGATAGATATAGTGATGCACTGCAATCAAGGAAATTAATTCATGAGCAATGTTTAAGTAGATAACTTGATTATTCACCAATAGTGGGAGCGTTTTTGATGTTTCTCTACTGTGGCCATTATTTCTATTGTTTGGGGGTTCTGCGCGAATCTCCTTGAAGTTGAGGAAGATGGAGTTATGGTTTGAGGAAAACAAGTGCCTTTCTTCCTAGAGGTAATAAATCTGTTCTACCAGTTGCCCTAAGAACATTATGATTTTATTCAAACTATAGTCCGAATGAGGAGTTGGATGAGATTATATCATCATTTACTGGTGAAAGAGGATTGTGGAAGATTACAAATGAAAGAAGAGTGAACTTCCCCACGTCAAAGTTAGATGCTACATCGAAGGCGCAACACTACTTTATTTCTACTCGCCTACTACCAACAAACCACCTCAGTGAAGTGACTTGAGATAGAGCTACCTTGAACTATTGCATTCAACAGTTCAAGTCCATTGACATTGGAGCTCTGATTTGTGAAACTATCACCAGTTCGGTCGTCGCTGCTACTACTGTAGGTTTGGGATTCACATCCTTAATCTTTTCATTATGCAAACAGGCAGGTGACAACGACTTTATATATGCTTAAAAATGTAAGTATTTAATATTGCTGCTAAAAGATTTAATTCCTCAGCAACTGTACCAAAACTTAATAACAGTTATAGATTCGATAAAGATGGATGTATAAAATATTCAATAATTGTAAAGTCATACTTATCAACGCAAGTATACGTATCGCTCAAGTAATATATGGCTCTAATGGAGTCCTAGATATCAATCCCACAGGAAGTAATATCAGAACTACGAACTAAGATTTTAGAAAAAGCAATACTCAATTGCAACAATGGAATTCAATTATCTGTCACTAATAGGAAATTAAAATAACTATTTAAATTTTTAATAACTCTTAAATAACTAATTATACTAATGAGGTTTTTAATGTGATATTCAATATATCTCAATAAAATGATTACTAATGTGTCACTAATAGACAATTGAAATAAATATGTAATTTTAATAACTCTTAAATAACTAATTACACTAATGAGGGTAGGCAATTGAAATAAATATATAATTTTAATAACTATTAAATAACTAATTATGCTAATGAAGGTTTTATAGGCAATTGAAATAAGTAAATAATTTGAATAACTAATAAATAACTAATGATAGAAAGTTAGGGTTAATAATAGACAATTGAAATAAATATGTAATTTTCTTAATAACTCATAAATAACTAATTATGCTAATGAGGGTTTAATTGAAATAAATATGTAATTTTAATAATTATTAAATAATTAATTATACTAATGAAGGTTCGACGTGATGTTCAATATATAAAAAAACATCCTTCTCCTTGTCAAGAAATTATAGTGAATGGATAAAGTGAATCAGTTCAATTTGTATTGTGTCAAATAGGAGCATACCTTTTCTTTACCCTTTGGTCTAGGCATAAAGAACATCGACTAATCCTACGCTTGTTTACTGAATCTGCGGCTAGGCTGGAAGGATATCGGNACATTTTCATGGCTCAACCAATTCAAATCACCATTTCACAAATCTCAAGACAAGGAGAAAGATAGAGAAAACCACTCAGAACTCATGGGGAAGTCACAACAAAACTCTGAATTCATATATAAAAGAAAAATCATACAAAATACAACAATTAAATAACACTTATCTCTAATTTCTCCTNCAGATCTCATGGGGAAAACACAACAAAACTCGGAATTCATATATAAAATCAAAGTCATACAAAGTACAATAATAAATAAACTTATCTCTCGAAGTTCCTCTAAATCTCTTCATTTCTTTACATCACACAGAATTCCTCTTCGAAGCGGCAATGATGAAGAATCTCACTTTCCCTCCACTCTTACAATCTCTCAAAGAATTCCACACAATTTAGACTCTCTACACTTTTTTCACACTTCAATTTTGAGTCTCCCCCCTTTCATTTTCGGCCAAAGTCTTCTCTTTAAAGATGTGGATGAGCTTTCCCAAGAGTTGCCTAAGAACCCCTCCAAAATTCATCCTCATCCAATGCCTAGTTGGGCATAACTATCAAGCTCGTCGTCGGCGGCTTGAGGACTCCATTAGCGGGCCTTCCAAGTGAATTAATTTTAGAGTCTCTGGAAAATCTCGCCGTCGGTGCCCTAATTCAAATCTTCACATTTTGGTCCTTTTCGCTCCAAATTCACTCTTTTTTGCATCATTTTGCTCCAATGACCCTAATTCATCATTCCTGCAACAAAAGAATAAAAATACCTTTCTTTAAAGTGCAATATCATCAAAAATAGTAAAAAATAGGTATGAAAATCTCAACATATTTTTTTTTGGTCAGCAGGTGTTATATTTAATAGCTGGGAAGAGATACTGCAGCCTCTCAAGCCCATTACAAGTGTTAATGTGAAGTCTTATTCACATCACTCGATCTTTGGTTGGAGAGGTGGATTTTCTAGTAGTTCAGGTGCCTCTACATCAGTGCTTCTACCTCATGTGATTTGACATCACAAGATCAAACTTTTGAATTTGATTCTCAGTCACATTTACTGTAAAGGATGCTCGATAACATTAACTATATTGCAAATAAAAGTATTGAATTTAGAAAAATTCGTAGATAATATGAATGGATATATGAGAAGACATAGCGATTATGAAGAGAAGTTCCACTCATCTATGGAAAACCTCCTGAGAGGTGACCAGAGTTTAGTTTTCCTTCTATATCCAAAATGTCCATCATATGAGCCTACAGCTTTTTGGCATAGTGATGAAAGTGATGCTAATGAGGAGGAAGAAGATTAGACTGAGTACTGCAGTTTAGATTTTATGTATTGTTGTGATCTTTTTATGGTATAGTTATACTGTACTGTTGTTATTTGAGATTGTTGCTTTTGTTATATTTTATTTTTTTAGACACTGCTATGATGTAACTATGTTATTGTGAGTAGTTATGTGTTGTTTTTGTGGTAGTAATTGTCTTAACTGTGTTATTTAGTGTATTTAGTTAATCTGTGTTGAACTTAATCCCGAATCTTAGGAAGGTTTAGAATATTACTAACTTTTACTTAAGAACTTCATGTTTAAAATTCTTAATTTACTACCAGATATTTTCTTTATATTGCAGTTGTGAATGTCTTTTAGTTAGTTTGTTTGTTTTTATGTTATCCTCAACTGCATAGAAATCTAATGAGTATATGTTAAGCTAAAGTAAAATTTGATCAATTAAATTTTTACTCTTATTTTTAGTTTGTGTACTTGTATATTTAGGATATAAAAATTCTTGCAAGCATGTTATTTTTAGTTTTCATCGCTGCCTATATATATAAAAGATGATAAAATGTTTTATCTTATTAAAAATTTAAGTTTGCGGGTGGGGAAGAAAAATTTTCTAGAAACTTGAAGTTCATTTGTTCTCAAATGTACTACAAGTAAATTTAATTTTGATTTGAAAAAAAAATGATTGTGTATACAAAATTATATTAGGGAAGTAAAATTTTGAATATAGAAATGAGTAAGAGAATTTAGTTAAAACCTATAGTGATGAAGAAAAACTTAAAGTTAATATTTTTTAGTGTGGAAATGATAAATATTGTGTAACAATTTTTGATAGGAGAAATTGTATTTTGAAAATTTTAGAAGGGTTTGACTTTTATTTTCAATACTTAAATTTTTTTTATTAAAAATAATTTTCAAAACAGATATTATATTCTTAAGTAAAAAATTTATATCAAAACTTTGCTTTAGGAAAGGAGGAGTGAAATTCAAAATCATTAATCACCTATCGAGATATAGTAATCCTCACCTAAAAAAAGAAGGAGAAAGTTGAAAAGGGGAGGAGAAGCTTGAGGGGTAGTACCTAATCAAAAATTGGTTCCACATTTAATCTTTTTAAATTATAAGACTTGAGAAACTCTTAAGCTTAAAGATATAATATAGTAAAAATAATTGTTCTTAATAAAAATTTTTAAGTGGAGAAGATAGAATGCCTAAACTCTATATTTGGAGAATTTACAATATTTCTGAACTAGATAGAAACTCATATTCTCAGGCTTCTTTACATTAAAAATTTTTTAAACTCTAAGTTGATCTCATATACTAATATTTTTTTTTTAAATTGGACTACTATATTTCTAGATCAAAATTTTAGAATATCCTAAAGAAACTCATTTATATAATCTACTTATTTTGATTTTAAAGGATTGGAGTGTCACTTGAGGGCCAGAAACTTTTTATGTATGGGGATTTTAATACACATAAAATATAGTCTTTTTGTACACATTTTTATACCTATTTTTTGAGATATTGTGCTTTAATGAAAGGTATTTATGTGTTGTCTTTCAACTACAATCAAACGGATAAAAAATGGTGAAAGGAGTGAAAAATGATCAAATTTGGAGCAAAAATGAAGTGTGAAGTTGAACTGAGGCACCTAAGCACCCAGGACTAGCGTTTATGCGCTAGTTAAACAGAGAGAGCCTCGCCTAAACGCCTAATACCCCGCGCTTAGGCTCCAGAAGTAGTTACTTGATGATTCAGTGAATTTGGACAAATTTTTGAAGAGGTGTTTGAAAACATGGGAAATAGTTATTGGGCACAAAAATTCATTCAATTGGCTTTTGAAAGGAGGCAATTTTTAGAAGATTCATTGAATGTGGACACATTTTGAAGATACACCAAGACATGCTTTTTGAAAATTATAATAGAAGACTTGGATTGAAGAATGAGAGCACCCCCCCCATCGATCCATAAGCATCCTACATCATACCCATACGTCACTACTGCCGCCCACTTTTCTTTTTTATTTTAAGTTGTGGTTGGTATTGTAAGTAAAGGAAGAGATTCAAAAGAACTTCAAGAATTTGGTGGAGAAGATTTGAGATAATTTTTTTATCTTTGTGACTACATTTGGTTTTAATTTAAACTTCTTGTTTATTTGCATGATTTCTACTTTCAAACTTAAGTGTGGTTGTGTTTTCTCCATGAATTCTGAGTAGTTATCTTTATCTTTTTCCTTTAAATGATAAGTGATTAAGTATTGGAAGAAATTTGTGTGAAGTATTAATCTTTAATGTTAGAAGAAGTTGTGATGATTTTAAACCTTATTGTCAACACTATTTTAGTTAGAGGAGTTGCCCGTAAGAAGCTGTCGGTCACCGGAATCGAAATCCCGTCGCTCGCTTCGGAAGGACATTTAATTTACATATAGATTTAAGTTTATAAAGATATGAAATCAAACTGACCCCATATTTTTCATAGTTTAGATGAAAGAGCGTTGTACCTCAAACCCTGTATCTATCTTGAAGGATGAACACAAGACTTGTGGATGAGGCTCGATCAAATAAATTGAGAAATGTATGACGTTCGTTTGGTCTGCAAAACAATTTTATTTGCCGAAAATTTCCCCTATTTAGTTTATATTAAGCTGGGTTTGGAAAAATTTTCCTATAAGGGCAAACCTCTATAGTTAATTACATCCTAAATGACCGAAGTCACCTAAGAAAACTTTTGATAAAAACCAGGAAATATTATCTTTAAGGATTTCAAAGGATAGTACTTTTCAACGATATTAGACAAAAAGGTGTGAAATGGGATTGGCTCAAATCTGGAGCATTTTGTTGTAGAGTCCAAAGGAGGAAGAACTAAGGGATGCCACAGATCCGGGGGAGAACCTCGGTGACTTCTCAGGTTATCTTATGGTTTGGCTTCAATTTTGATGAGAATTATTTAGGTGTTTTATCCTGCCAATTTCATTAATTTAGGACCTACATTTGTGTGGAATGATCACACAAATAGCCTGGAAGATGTGAGGATTTCGGTCGTGAAGAATGATAACCTCGAAATCCTAAGACGAGTTAGGGCTTCTATTGTTCAATAGAGTTGTACAAAGGCCTAAAGAAGAGTTGAGGATTTATTTTACACTAGGCAGAAAACCTCAAAATCCTATGAATTGGTTGTTTAATTCTAAGGAAAGGAAATGGTTTATCTAGGGAAGGCAGGTTCTGCTGTTGAAGATGGTCGTGCTGCCCACCAGCTAGCTCCAAGCTCCTTACTGTGACAAATTTAAGTTTTCAAGGATGTCCAGTTATGATGTCAAATCAGGTGGCCCTATAGTTGTAGTTCTTTAAATTTTATGGGGGATGTTAAAGTTGATTAGAGAGGCACCGGTTAGGACCCTACGGTTCCCTCGTTCTGGCACCACTATTTTCTATTAGATTCACTTAGTCCAAATGAATTTACTAAACTCAACTTAGTGAGTTCCATAATTTCATTTAGACTGTGGGAAGCCTCGTTAGCAACCGTAAGCTACCTCCTCCGAGGGATTTCCGATCATCCGATAGAGATGTCTTAATTTAGTTGTAATTGTTGTTTTGTGTGATGTTTGTGATTAATTTTTGAGTTGTCTTATATTTTGGATGTTGTGGCGGTGAATTTTATCTTGGTTGATTTTAATTTTGGTTTTGGTTTTGGTTTTGTGGCTATCCCGACAGTTTTAGTTTTCATGCAGGGTGACATCATTGTTTAGCATGCAAGTTTGTGTTAACATCAAAAGTACGGTATGAAAGTATAAGAAAGACGACACTGTAAATAGTAAAAGCGTACCCGACGAGTCTTGTCGTTCCACCACCTGAAACTCAAAATGCATGTTAGGGTATTTTATATGAAGCAGGAAAGTAAGGTTTTAGTGACCTACCTAAACCTAGGTCATATCTTGGTGGGTCCTTATTGATTTGATTAAGGATGATTTTTGTTAAGCAAAACATATTAAGTTTAGTAGACCTCCAAGGTATCCAATAGATCTGGAGAAAGATGCAGGTCCATGCTTCCCTCTCACCGCATGGTGAAAAGTCTCGAGCTTTTTTTAAACTTATTATGTTACTTAATAACCGATCCTGTAAATACCTTTAATGCTCAATGAACATTGATGTTTCAATTATCCCTAAGTGTAGGATAATTATCACTTGTGATTTAATTTATAAATTATGTGGGTGATGACCATTATAAGGACAAATTAATGTCATTAAAACACCTAGCCAACTTTTTAATTTAGACTTGTAACGTTTGAAAGATGTTCAATGTTCACTTTTCTAATCCTCATTTAACCAAATTTGATTTAACTTAGATCAACACTAAGCCCTTTAGACCTAGGTGGATATCTTGGGTATTTCGAAAGAAGTTGAATTTTTAAGTGATGATAATGATTCATTTTCAAAACACTTAAATGCCATTTGAACATCAAGTAGGGGTATTAAATTAGTGACTTATCAACTTCCAAAGTCATACCCCTAAGTCTAAGATTATTTAATTTAATAGACTTCCAAATTTTAATAATTTAAGGAAATTACAAATTTATCCCTTGATTATAGAAAGAGTGAGGTTCGTTTCTACCAATTAATCCCCTTGTATTTCCATCATCCAAATAAGTTAGTTAAAATTAGAGGTTACCCATTTCCCTCATTGAATTAAGCCTAAATGTTAATTAAGGCTAAATTTCCAAAATTACACTTTTGCCTCTAAGGTTCTATTACTTTATAATTTGTTAAATTCAATCCAAATGACTTTGGAATTTTTTATACCACCTCACTCATGAGTCAATCGAGACATCAGAGGAGAAAATGTGATTTTTCAAAATTTAATTTAATTTACATATTTATTTTAATGCAAAAATAGGATTTTTCAAAGAAAATTTGATAACTTGACCAAGGAAACTCTTAATCATTTGAAATTTATATTGGAGCTATACTTAGGGCATAGAAGCATTGGGACCAAATTTCATGATTTATTAAGTTTTATTTGAATTATTAAAATTATTGTAAGTTCTGGAGTTTTTATTAATTATAAAATATTTTAAAAGTGGAAAATTAAGTTTTATATTTTTATTAAATTTCTCTAATGTCAAGGAACACAGAGAAACATATTTTACATTTTTTTTATTTTTCTTTGAATTATTAGAATTATTTTAGTGAAAATTCATTTTAAGCTTAAAAAATTATTTTAAGCTTCAAAATTCAATATCTTCACTTAGAAAATTAGGAAAAATATTATAATTGTTCCTAAGTTCTTAGAAAACAATTTAAAATATTTTCATGAATTTTATTATTTTTGTGATTTTTATCATTTTTTAATTATTTAAATATTAAAAATAGGCTAAAAATGAAGTTTCTATTTTAATTACCATTTTATTTTTAGAAAATTTCCATGATTACAGAGAACTCCAAAAATTAATTTTTTTTTATTTTTTAAGTTATATTTTAATTATTAAAATTCATTTTAGTGCAAAAAAATGTCATTTAACTTGAAAAATCAATTTGAGTTATTAAATGAGCTCCAAATATTTTGAAAATTTTATGGGGAGTTTTATAAACTTTAAATCATAGTGGAGATTAAAAATTAAGTCATTCAGACGTTTGTGTTACCTAAAAAATAATTTTCTTTGTGTTTTATGGTTGATGGAAATTAGGTGTGTTCTCAAAGATTTAACCCATGAAATATTTTCCAAAGGGTTCTCTGGTCACTTTAAACCTTCAAAAATCTTCTTAGAATTTTATAAACAACATGGTAATTATTATGATTAATTTATGCAAATAATAGACATAAACTTGAAAAATATGTCTGTCTGTCTAGAGATCTCCTCTGACTTTGGAAAAAATCAGGGAATGTTCCCTACGATAAAGGCAACAACATGCTAAAATTTCAAGCCATGGTGAAATATCTATATGCATGGAGAATCAAAAGACTCAAAATAATGTTTAATTAATTAAAAATAAAACTTGTATCACATGGACTTAAAATTATATCCACATTGTTCTCCTCTGTTCACTGAGCAAGAGGGTATTTTTATTTTATTTTTGTGATTTTGCTACACCAAGATATAAATTTTTGAAGTTAAGGCTATTTATTTAAATATGAAAATACCCTATTTATCTATGTAAACATGCGATGCCATGTCAACCTACGGCGGCTCCGAAACTCCATGTGGTGCGCTCCCATGCGACGCCGCCATCCACCTCAGCGATGACTCGGCCCGCGACTCATGTAAGAAGACACTGTCATGCTAGATCTCATCCGTTGATGAGATAAATGCGTGATTGAATGGCTCCACATCATTGTCCCCAATGCCTTAGTCCAAGAACCATCCATTTTCAAAGCTTAAGATCTCACTCATTTCTTAACCAAATTGATTGAAATTTTTTTAAATGCTCGTCTAAGTGTGGCGAACACATCCATATGGTAATCATGCAATTAAATTAAGTCTAATCAAATGGAAAATCAAAATAGGCTCAAGAAGAGGGGAAGTTGAATACCTTTGCTCTGAGAAGGGAAGCTTCGATCAAAGGTGCTCGACACATTCATGGACGTCCAAGGAGGCTAGGGATTAAGCCTCTTGCTGTGGTGAAAGGCCTAGGTATGAATTCGACTAAGCTCGATTTCAGGTGTTGGTCTAGAGCTATGCTAAGGTCTCTGTGGAAGGGGGTTTTGATGGGGCTTCTCCTTCTTTCACTATGGAGAAGGTGAGGGTGAATTTTATTTGAGTTTGATGGATTGTGGAGGTGTGGTGAGCTCTGTCCTAGTTTTTGGCAAAAGTTTGAGCTCAAAATTAAGCTTCCACAGTGGGAATCAGTGGGGGAAAGTGGTTGGCTTGAGCTAAGGAGGTCTCAAAGAGTCTCTGGGGGCAATTTGAAGGGGTCTCTTTGAGAGATTTTCAGCACTACCTCCATGGCCGTGGAGGTGAGCTTTTTATAAAAATGGCTTAAGGCTTGTTGCCATGACCAGTGAGGGGGTGAAAAGTGATGCTTAGGTGGAGTCAGAGAGGCTCTAACATTTAATTTGGATGAGGTGGCCTCTAGGTTTGAAATGGGTTTGATTTCATGGGCGTGGCTCACGGCTTTGGTGTTTTTTGGCCACTAGGCCGGCTGACCAGGCTAGGGGAGGTGGTCAGAGGGCTCAGGGACCTCAGAGGAATCTGTCACAACAATTAAATGGGTTTGGGCTTCGTTTTGACAAGAAAATCTTAAGCTTAAGAAATTTTGGAAACCATATCCTTTAATTTAGGGGACCTTTGGTCTATGGCTTAGCTTAGGTGGTTTTATGGAGTTTATACTGGTCACTAGGGTCCAACTAATGGCTGTGGAGTTATTAATTTGGTGTCTTTGGGGGGCAATAATACCACCAAAATACCAACATAATACAACCAAAAACCCACCAAAATATCAGTAGAATACTATTAAAACTCCATTAAATATCACCACCACAATATCACAATAAAATCATCAGAATACCACCACAATACCATAAGAATACCATCATAATACCACCACAAAACCACCAGAATACTGGTGATTTTTTTGTGGTAATTCTTGTGGTATTATAGCAGTATTCTTATGGTATTCTAGTGGATTCTTGTGGTATTTTGATAGTATTATGTTAGTATTATGGTGGTATTCTTGTGGCATTCATATAGTAATGTGATGTCAAGTATTTTTTTAGTGTGGTGGTGTTGTTATCTGTTTTTGTAATAATGTAGCACTGGTATTTTAGTACTATTTTGGTTGCCCTAGACCCTAAGGTAGTATTTGGGTTTCTTCAATTGGTGGAAATCTGTTTAAATTATGGCGGTATTGTGTTTAGCTTATGGTGTTAATATGGTTGTCTTTTGTTAGAATTGAGGTTGTAATGTGTTATTATTATATTTGTATTATGGTGTTAATATGATGATATTGTGGTGCTTAATGATGATATTGAGGGGTACCTGCAAATGGTTTTTACATTGATTGTTCTTTAAAGCCAAATTAAAGATATTTTCTATTTCTCCAAACATAATGAGCAAGTAAACCTCCCAAATTCATAACCATATGCATTGAAATTATAATGTTAGGATACATATGACAGTAATGGGATACATGCAAATGTTACATTGAATAAATGAGGCAAATGAACTTTTACATTGAACAAATGAGTCTGAACAAAATATTGCATCAAGCCAAGTTCTACACTGAACAGTTGACACAAACGAATAATTATACTCCTCGGTTACACAAAAGATAGACTCTTGAAAAAAAATAAAGGTGACTTATTTTCCTTATTTACCT
Organism: Phalaenopsis hybrid cultivar; assembly: GCA_002079205.1. Classification (NCBI taxonomy): domain Eukaryota; kingdom Viridiplantae; phylum Streptophyta; class Magnoliopsida; order Asparagales; family Orchidaceae; genus Phalaenopsis; species Phalaenopsis hybrid cultivar. The sequence goes on along the minus strand of JXCR01137700.1, from coordinate 53,888 downwards.
TTTTGGTTTCATCTCTTTCCTTATATGCTATTTTTCCTTCATTTGATCTATTATAGCTAACGTAAAACTTAAGCAATGTATACTCAACCGCAACATTAGTTTGGAAGATTTTATAAGGAAAACTACCAAGAAACATTTCAAACATATTATCTTGCTAAGCTTGTTTGTAAAAGCGTCAGCGGAGTCCTAAGTGACGATGTCGAAGTGCCGGTGTCGAATTACTGGTGTTGAAATGTCGGTGTCAGTGAAGACGCAAAAACCTCTTATGCGCTTTCAAGTCTGCCATTAAAAAAGTTACTAGTTCGGCCGCACTAAAAGGTCTGATGGCAAAAAACTAAAACACTCAGATTCGCTTATAATGAAAACCCTAACTTGTAAAAAAATGAAAACGAACCGGAAGTGCGCATTTTTATTCGATATTTCGGGTTCAGGTTGGTTGCACGAAAACTAGCATTTTATATTTTTTTTAATTGGTAAAAAAGGGACCCAACACTTTACAGATGCTGCGATATTGTTCTGATAGTGATGATGATATTGTCATATCATCATTAAAGTAGTTGCATGAGTCTTTTCCCATTCATGAGGAAGAAAGTCCACACGATAAGGTGAAGATGGTTTAGATTAAATGAGTTGATTCAATCTCCAATTTAGTAGATCCAAATTTCCATTTACTATACTTAACCTTTGGGAGTTTATATGATGCTTAATTTGAACAAATTAGACTTAGATCCACACAAAAAAAAAAA
>JXCR01137700.1:0-31078 GCA_002079205.1 Phalaenopsis hybrid cultivar | reverse complement strand
TTCTAGAGCACAGAAAAGATCCCCATAATTAGGGGGTATATATAATGAGCATAGAAATACACCCCTTAAATAATTTGGTAGTAATAATGGCAAAAATCGCACCACTTTAATGGTAGATAAATTTAGTGTCAAAGGATTATGAAAGCAATGGATAGGTCTAAAGTGCAATGAATATAAGTAGTTAAGAATAATTATAAAGAATAGGTATAACACTTAAAATAGCACTCAGCATAAACAAATGAAAAATAAAAGTGATAAAGCGAACATAAATAGTTACGACAAGCCTAACAATGATAAATTATGCAATAGCATTTCCTTGAAGACAATATGAAAACAATAAAAACTCCAAACGTCTGGCTATTAAATTATTAAGACATCAATCAAGTTTTTTCTTATAAAATTTGTTATGGAAAATAATAAATTTAATGGTTGTATATTAAGAAGCTTGACTATAGAAAATCTAATAAATATTTTTTATATTAGGTAACCTAATTAGAGGAGATCACTTTATGGGATAAAGGCTTGCTGTTGTAGTTGTAGTTGTAGGTAACCTAATTAGAGGAGATCTAGTTGCAATATCTTTCCTCTATTAGAGATATTCCTAAACAATAGAGATTGGAGTGTATATAAATATGTAATATATGTTTTCAGTTGAGAAATAAGAGAGAATTGTTTTCCTTCATATGGTATCAAAGCCAGATCCGACTAGTTGCCAATAGTCTGCTGCTCAATTCGACTTTGTTCCCCGCACGCAGGAGCGGCTTTGTCTGCAGCGTTTGAATCGTTCGTCTGTACGTCGAAGACGAACAATTCAAGGAACAGTGGGTATTTGTCGTGTGAGCATTGTTCTGCAGCCGACTTCAACATTCGTTTGTTTATTTGTATTCAGTGATCATCGAACTATTTGTCGAGTCGTTTGTCTCCGATGGCTCGCTATCGTTCACAACTGGCGTTTGTCTCATTCTTCGTCTCATCCACGTCGTTCCATCTTTCCCGACTTGTCAATGCCATCTTTGGCATTAGTCTCGCCCGTCGGCTTGGCATCGTTTGTCTGCATCAAATCATACTACTGGTTTGTCGAACTGTATCAATACGTCCGCGCTATCGCATTGAGGAGTCCATTCGGAAGCGATTCATCTTATTGGTTTGTCCAAATTAGAGGACGGGATCATAGCATACGGAATTAATTTCGCCCCATCTCCTATTTCAACAAATAGCACTATTGGGATTAGTTGATTCAGTCTCTTCGAATATTTGGTGAAAATCATGACTAGCGAGCAGAAATATGTTGTGACAATTTTAGTTCTATCAGTGGCTTAAATAACAGATGAAAAATTAAATGATGCCAATTAGTTTATTGGAATACAATTATGACTCTATTTGAGATATATTTCTCAAGAGTGTCAATTCAGTGATAATCCACCAGCTGAGACTGATCTGAATTATTGACTGGATGAGAATTAATGTTCAGATCTTGATACAAATACGGAATTCTATCGAACCTGATCAATATAGGCATATTGCTTATTGTGATTATGTTAAAAGTGTGATGTAGGAATTAACATTTATGTTTTCTTGGAGAAAATATTTCTTGAAACTTTGATGTATGAATGAAGTTCTATCGAGTTGAACAACACGATCAATCACTTAACACTAATCACATGCACCTTAAATAGATTTATAAAAACTTGTATGCATTGTTGTCCCTCATTACTGATGTCTGGATTCAGCGGGCTCAAAGAATACAAATGGCTATTATGAGTTTTCTAGGTGACCTAAACTCTAAGTATGAAAATGACCAATCATATATCCTATCTGACTATAGAGTTACGACTTTGAAAAAGCCTATACTAGAGTGTTGTGTACTATTCAGAGTTCTCAAGTTTCATCCGTACAACAACTTGGTCCTCTTGCTAGCCAAAAAAATATAGACAACAGTAAACATCAGTATCAGAGCAATTATAGAAGTGGAACTCCGAATTTTGAAAAACAATATACCAGCGTAGTTTGCTACTAACGCCATAAACCTAGTCATAAGAAGAGAATGTATTAAAAGTTGCTAAAAAAGAATCAGAAGGATTCTATAACACAATCAGCTCACACAGTCACTACTAATGAGACTAGTTAAAATTAAACTCTCGATTTTTGTAAATGAATATGCTAAATTTATCCAACTTCAATAAACATAAAAAAACTTTCTATAATTGCCCTTGTTGAGTCAGGTAACAATGATACTGATCTTATTTCCCCTTCCACACAATGGGACATTGATTTTCGTGCTATAGATCACATGATAGGTAATCCAAAATTCTTTTCCACCTTTCATAAATATCTTTATTATGTCACCTTAGCAGATGTATAGACCTCTAATGTTCTGGGTTCTGACATCATTAATGTAATATTTTTATTCCATTAAACTTATTTACTTAATTCACCTCAATTTTCTTTTAATATTGTCTCTGTTAACAAAATTACACGTGTTCTTAATTATTGTAGCTTATTCTTGTCTTTTTCAGGATCTTATGACGAAGAAATTATTTCTAAAGGGAGAGGGGCTACACATTTTGGATAACGAACTACCTCGGCCCATAGTCTGTTCTAGCACCTTATCTTCTTTTGAGATCCATTGTCATATAGGGCTTACTAATATTAAAAAGTTATACATTAAATTTCCACAATTATGATCTTTAAATTGTGAGTCATGTCAATTTGTCAAACCCATCGTTTATTAATTTTGGGAACAAAAGACGTAGTAATAATTTTGAGTTAGTTCATTCTGATGTTTCAGGACCTTATTTTGTTTTATCTAATAAAATTTTGTATTTTATCACATTTATGGATGATTTCTCTCGTATGACTTTGTTTTACTTTATGAAATCCAACACTAAGTTACTGTCACATTTTTAATCCTTTTGTGTTGAAATAAAAACTCATTTCAATATTTCAGTTAAAAGTATGAGAAATGAAAATACCAAGAAATATATTTATGCACTTATTTAGACAGAGACACAAAACAAAATGCTTCACCAATCATTTTGTGGTGATACTCCATTAAAAAATAGAGTAGATAAAAGGAGAAATAGACATTTTCTTGATACAGCTAGAATCCTTCTGTTTCAAACTAATATGCCCAAATAATTATGGGTTGATGCAGTTTCCACTTCATGTTCATTTATTAATCAGATGTCTTCTACTATTTTACAAAACCAAATACCCTACCAAGTTCTATATCCAACTCTCTCTTTCTAATTGAACCACGTATGTTTGAGCGTACTTATTTTATTTTTGATGGTCGTCCACAGGTTTCTAAACTAGACTCTAAGTCATTAAGATGAGTCTTTCCAGGATATCCTTATTTGCAAAAAAAGGGTTTAATGTTTTTCCTCTCTTAAATAGGTAAATGATTTCAGTTGATGTCACCCTTTACAAACAAATCTCATCCTTTGGTGACTCATCATAACCTAAATCTTCACAAGATTATGATGTGTTGTTAATGTATAACATCGTCTGTTCAAATCTTGCTCCATCTCCACCTCTACCAAAAGTGCTTTAGTCTACACCACCCATCACTAATGTTTACTCTAGAAAATCTCATCTCTCTGATCTTAAATTGGCAACGACATCATCTTCTTCAACGGACCCTTCTCCGAGTGACCATGATGTAACTTCAAAGAGAGAAACATCAATGTGCCTATCCCATTTCCTTTTGTGTTAAATATAACCAGTTATATTCAATTTCTTGCTCTTCAATTGCTTCTATTGCCTCCGTTGAGGTCCCTAGATATGTTCAACAGCTTTAACCGATTCTAGGTGACGGGCAACAATGTTTGATGAAATAAATGTCTTAACGAAAAGATTGATTAGCCCCTACACCAAATTGATGTAATGGATATCTTTCTGCATGGTGAACTTTCAGAAGAGATATACATAAAGCAATCTTAAGTCTAGGAGAACATTTCAGCTTCGGAAGTCATTATATGGATTGAAGCAAAGTCCTTGGGCATAATTTGAAAAATTTAGCGAAACACTAGAAGAGTAAAGTAAATGTAAAGCAAGAAAGGTATCTTTCAACTTTCAATAGAAATGTATTTTAGACTTGTTACCAGAAACTAAGAAATTAGGGATCAAATTATACAGTACTCTGAAGCTTCGTAACCAAAAATTACCAATGATGGAGAGATTTTTAATGATCCTAAACGATATAGAAAGTAAAAAATTAAACTACCTCTCATAAAGATTCACTCAGGCATTGTTTATCCAGTTAGCATTATAAGTCAGTTCATGTCTTTCCCGATAGCTTATCATTGGTCAGCTTTGAAATATAAACTCTTTTGCCTCAAAAAAGGTTATGGATAAGATATATTATATCAGAATCATGGGCATAAAAATATTGAATGTTTATTTGATGCAGATTTGACAAGTTCAAAGATTAATCAGAGATCCATTAGTAGATATTGGGATTTTGTTGGTGATAATTTGGCCACATGGAAGAGTACAAAACATAACGCTGTGTCACGATCCAGTGTTGGTTCTAAGTACCAAGCAATGGCATAAGATTCAAGTGAATTGATTTGAGTCTCCCAACTTGTCCAAAATGAGTTTTCAGATGAAAGTTCCAGCCAAATTGTAGAGTAATAACTAAGCTGCAATTCATATTGCTTCAAACCCTGTGTTCCATAAACCAATTAAGTACATTGAGATAGATTGTTATTTTGTTCATAAAAAGATTAAGTAAAATTTGATTTCTACAACTCATCTAAAGACTAGGATATAGCTATGAGACGTCTTCACAAAAAACATTAATGGAGTTAGGTCGGGCATGCTAAATATCTATGCTCCAGCTCGAAGGAGAGTGTTATGGAAAGTAATAAATATAATGGTTGTATATAAGGAAACTTGATTATAGGAAATCTAATAATGATTATTACAAGCACATGATGCCAACAAAGTTTTCAAAATTTCCCCTTTGAATCATGATAATAACAGAAAAACAAGTTGCATTGTTACCAAATGGAATAGTTACCGTTCAATCATTGACATAATAACATCTATTGTTACAAATTAATGATACTAACAACTCATCGATCAAATTTAATGCATGACGTAAAAATGAAAATCAAGCTTTCCATATCACTTAATCACTTGAATCACATTTTTTAGTTCCTATGTTACACTGACAGCACAAAAAAAATGAAATTTGAATAAACTTTCAAAATAAAAAAAATAAATAAATAGCATGTTCGTCGGAAGCCAAAATAGATACCACAATAAAATGCCCCCACTCAACCCTCACTCACCCAACCAGGCAGATACAAGGACATCCTACCAAACTTGTAGAAAAAATAGGAATACTAACCAAGTCGCAATACTTGGAAACATAAACAATAGCTAAATTAGCTACCAACCAAAAGAAACTTTCATCCAACAATGCATTAATTGCCCCCACTCAACAACAACCAACATCACCACCACCACCACCATCTCTCAGCACAAGCCAATCCACACATAAGCATAAGCCACACATTCAAAAGCATACACAACCATAAAAAAACATTTTAAAAAAAGGACATTTACATTCATAGGACACAATTCTAATGTATTTACATGACACAAATCAAAACTTTCATATTTACACAAAACACTCAAATATTTAATATTACATTAAAAATAGCACTATTATAAAATTTTAAAAGTGAAAAAACACATTTTCATGCATAGATTTAAAACACCAAAGTGCCATATATGTAAATATGAAAGTTTAGGTGTGACATGTGCAAATACAAACGAATTGTGTGCTAGGTATACAATTTTCCCTTTGAAAAGGTATATAAATTAATTTGTTCATAAATGGTTATGCTACTTGTGTAATTGCTAGATTTCAAACTCTCTGCTACTCTTGTATGACAAGCATTTTAAAAAGGTTTGTCATGATTGGTTTTTTAGTGGTTACCACACTCCTGTAATAGCCTGATTTCAAACTGTCACTCTATTTTCATGTTTATGTGACCTTGAATGGACATTAAATACAACAATCAAGATTAAAATGCAGCATGATCAACTAGAATTCTCAAGTCCAATCACCAATTTATCTTCTTGTGTGAGCTTACAGATAATACTGTCCATTGCTTAACACATTAGAACATAAATTCTCAGATGAGTATTGCCCATCTACCTTGCTTTTGTAATTCCAAGGAAAATTTACTAGCACAAATCTTATTTGACCAAACATAAATTAGTCAATGCAGTGGAGATGAGGCAAGCTGGCATAGAAATGAGTTCAAAGGATAATATGCTGCGAGTAAACAGACTACTGGAGACAACTTCCTAATGAGTTGTTAAGGAGATTTATAATGCCTGACNAGCACAAATCTTATTTGACCAAACATAAATTAGTCAATGCAGTGGAGATGAGACAAGCTGGCATAGAAATGACTTCAAAGGATAATATGCTGCGAGTAAACGGATTACTGGAGACAACTTCCTAATGAGTTGTTAAGGAGATTTATAATGCCGGATGGAAAAAAGAACTGGTGCTATAACTAATGCAGCTGCCATCAATTCATTAACCCTCACATCCAACTGTTCAAATACTTAAATGGCTCTCAAGATAATTGTTCAAGCCACAACAGCTCAAAGAGAAGAGTTTTAAGAGTTCTAGTATCACCAATTTATGTCTAATGCTTGATGGAATTGATGACCGGAAAACTAGCCAAAAAATNAAGAGTTTTAAGAGTTCTAGTATCACCAATATATGTCTAATGCTTGATGGAATTGATGAACGGAAAACTAGCAAAAAAAGAAAGGTGAAACTGTAAGGTTGACAAGAGAGTAAGAAACATACTAATGTTTGATCAAACAAAAAACGGTAACTACAGGGNTGAAACTGTAAGGTTGACAAGAGAGTAAGAAACATACTAATGTTTGATCAAACAAAAAACGGTAACTACAGGATACTTTCCAAAACTAAGAAAAATAAAGAGATTTGACCTAAAACTTCAAAGTCTATAAAAAAAGAATAAGATGAACAATTGCAGAGTATGTCTTCGAAAGGAAGTCTAATTCTTAAGGAAATGAAGCGATCAAACGCAGGCAGGCAAATAGAACAAAATTAGAAACATACAAGTCAAATAGAAATTAATAACTTATGCAGAATGTAGCTACAATCAAAAGAAACCAAAAACCATAACCTAGAAATCGACAATGGGAAAAAGGAAGGGTCACTTACCAGGCACAACCTTTGGAGGCTCATCCTTCCCTGTGGCAGAATACATGTACCTCTGCCCCTTGTACCACACAAAATTGGGAGGCTTAGGTGCATATTGGCCTCCCTCAGGAAGACTTATATAGAAACCAATTACATCCCCCTCAGAATAACCTTGCTTCCCATACTCCTCCCTCAGCGCCTTGTGAATCTTACACCCATCAATATCCCTATACCCATAGCTATTACCGTCATACCCGACAGGTGCTTGAAGGTCCCCGTTCTCTGTTGTCCACCCAAGCCTCGTGTGTCCGGACTCGCCTAGCCTAATCACCCTAATCTCAAAGTACCAAGCGCCATCAACAACCCCACGCGTAGCACGAACCATCCTATATCCCTTAGTACTCATGGCGGAGAGGCGATCGTCACTTAGCTCGACCTTCTCGGCCTTGTACACACGAGAGAGGCAGATTTTGGCGTCGGGAAAGTCATCGGATTTATCGGGAAAGCGAGCGATAGGAGTGATGAGAACGGTATCTTCCGGGGCTTGCGGGGTCGAATTCAGCTTGCTCTTTTTCTTACCCTTGCGGGAGGTGGATTTGGTCCAGACGTTATTGCTCTTCTTTTTGGGCTTCTTGGCAGCGGCGGAGGATGCTGGAAGGGGAGGGGGGAGGCATTGGGGGTCATCTGTGAAAGAGGAAAGAGGTTTTTGCTTCTTAGGGGCAGAGGGTTCCTCGCCGGAGGAGGAGGATGAGGAGGAGGCAGGAGGATCGCCAGCGGGAGGAGAATCGGATTGATGGTCTTGATCTGTTTCCTTTAGCTCAGGCAATAAGTTTGAGCGAAGCGTAGATGTGGATAACAGCGGAGGCAGAGGAGGGAAAAAGGGAGAAGAAGGGGACCTGGCAGTGGCGGCGGCAGCAAGGGAGGGTAGAGGGGGAGAGTGGATTCGGTCAAGCGCATCGGACCATCGATCGTGCGCGTCGCCGTTACAGGTGGATTGAGGGTTGTCCATGATTTGCCTTGGAGCTTGGAGAGATGGAAGGGAAGAAATAAAATAAGCTTGTGTTTGAGCCCGCTGTTTGAGCCCGCCTCGTCCAGACTTAACACACAATTTTTACATGTTTATATATTTAATATTACAATCTTATAAAAGAGTTACGGACTATCGAACACTGCATATAACTGAGAGATTATTCAAAGAGTATTGGAGATTATTCAAAGAGTATTGAAAATTATATTCAATTTATACTTATTATAATTTTTCTGTAACCAATCCCTAACCTACATGTAATCTATAAATATATGAAAATAGAAGTGCAAAAGTTACTAGAAGGTACAAGTATGTTACAGGGAGGTTACGGGGGTATAACGCGGTCAATTCCCTCTAAATAACATCCCTGACGTACACAGCGTTGTGTACGTCTTACGTAAGCAAATTTTTCTCCATAACATTAAGCCCATCTCTCTTCGCGGATATTTATCTTTGACTCATCTCATCTTCTTTTCCCATCCGATGGGTTGGCTGTCAAAGCCGTCAAATTTGAAGCAGCTCTCTTTGGAATCAGTCACTCATACTTCATTTTCCAATAACTCTAAACTTAGTGCTTTAGTATCTTACTTGTGTATTTGCTTATGGGTCACTAAGTATTTTATAGTGTATTAATTATATGTTGTTAGGGGTGTGGTCCCCAACACTTTTAATTAGTTACGAGAATTTCTCCTCCTCTGCTATAGGAAAAAGATCTTCTAGATTATGTTCGGACTCTAACAAAATTTTGTCACGTGTATCTGACTAGGCCCACTTAAAAATGACGAAAAAATGCCATGTTGACAACATTTTTGGTTGAGGTCTAGTTTTCCTCTTTAGTAGTATTAGGTCTAGCCAAAGGACTTCTTGTTGACTATTCCTAGAAAACTAGAAAATGAACCCTCACCATTAGAAATTCTAAACTTCTATTTATTCAACTTGAAGTTCTACATATTGGTCCTAACCTCTAGCACTTAATAGGTGGGGTCACTATGAGGGAGCTCAAGAAGAGTTCCTATATGATTGTTGGACCTTAGGGTTGGCCCTAGGTTTTGGTCTAGAGTTGAGGCACTCACCAGCAATCACCTCACTCACAACCGCTCCCAAGCACAAACCAAAATTTCTTAACTTTGATCCCTTGATACTTTTGAGATACTATTGTAGATGGTCCCCTAAACCCACTGATCTTAGGCTAGGGTTTAGCTAAGGCCAGTACATAGAGGACCAAAAATGGGGTTTTCATTGTTCCATGGCTTATTTATGGTAGTTGGCACCCCAACTCTACCAAAATGCCCAACTTAACATTTTGCCCCTAAACTCCCCCAAATTACCTGGATACCTTTGAGACCCTAAATTTGGCCAAGATTCCGAAATTTACCCAAAATACCTAAATTTATTTAAAAATCATTTCAAGCCTTTTTAAAATACCCAAATTACCCAAAATTACCAAAAATTTGCCAAATTACCAAAATACCCCTCCTTAGCCCAAAATTTCAAAAATTTCAACAAAATCCCAAAAATTTCCAAAATATCCAGAATATTCTTAATTTCACTTTTCTCAACTATGACGTGACCTAATTTGGCCATTTTGATCATTTTGACCAAAATCCCCAAATGACCTTTAAAGGCCCAATTTTCCCCAAACCCACCTCAAATGTCCATCAAATTGGTCCCAATTTCCCCCAATCTCAATCCTAAACTTAAATTCACATTTCATATGACCAATTTAAATAAAATCCAAGCTCAATTGGCCCATGCTTTGAGCCCAGTTTTGATCTAAATCAAAAGCCCCAATTTTGGCCACATGACCTAATCTCACCTAATTAAACCCATAACCCACTCAATTTGCCACAATTTATATTGAAAAATCTTCATAACATTCCTAAAAATCAAAATTGACCTTCAATCGGCCTTGTTAAATCCTCAATTTCATTTAATTTCAACCTAAATCCTAAAATCCCCAAATTTGCCCCAAATTGGTCATGTCTCAAAATTCCACCAAATTGATTGCCATAACCACAAAATTGACACTCAATTAATGTTGAAAACTCTTAATCACATTTCTATTGATCATTCTCAATAATCAATTTGGACTTAGCCCAAGCCTAGCCCAATCTAGACCCAAGTCTAGCCCAACATGCCCAAACTCACCAAAATTCCAAAATCCTTCAAATTGAAACCCCAATTGAACTCAAAATTCTTTCAATCCTTCACCAAAAATGTTCATTGAAATCATCTACATCAAATTAACTATTCAATTGGGCTTGAAATCCTGGCTAGCCTAACCCAAACCCAACCCTTGACTATGTGAACTTAAATGGACCCATGACCAAATTTGACCAAATTAAACTGAACATGACCAAATTAACTTCAACAGAGCCAATCCTAGGACCCCTAGGACTGAGCCAAGACCACCTAACCCAAGATTAATGAGCTATGGACCAAGGGTCCCCCAAAATTAATGGATTTATTGCCTTAATTGCCCAAATCAAAGATATCCTTGCCAAATCCTCCCACCAATTTAAGCTAATTGCTTTGATAGATTCTCCTGAGGTTCCTGAACTCCTAGCCACCTCCCCCTACCATGGCCAGCCAGCCTAGTCACCAGAGAAGCCAAAATCGAGGGCCACCCCCTCTTAAACTTCACCCAATTCAAACATAGATGCCAGCTCACCCAATTTAAATTTTAGAGCCCCTCTGCCCTCCACCTAAGCATCACATTACACTCAAACATTGGTCATAACAGTCACCCCAAGCCAATTTTTATTAAAGCTCCCCTCCACGTCCATGGAAGGAGAGTTGAAATCTTCTCAGAGAGAGCCCTCCAAATTGCTCACAAAGACTTTTTGAGACCTCCTCAGCTCACGTCAACCACTTTCCTCCACTGATTCCCACTATGGAAGATCAATTTTGAGCTCAAACTTCTGCCTAAAACTAGGACAGAGGTCAATACACCTCCACAGTCCACCAAACTCAAATTAAACTTACTCACACCTTCACCACAGTGAAAGAACGAGAAGCCCCATCAAATCTCCCTTCCACAGAGACCCTAACATAGCTCTAGACCAGCACCTGAAATTAAGCTTGGTCGAATTTATACTTAAACCATTCACCACAGAAAGAGGCTCAATCCCTAGCGTTCTTGGACCTCAACGAACATGTCGAGCACCTATGATTGAGGCTTCCCTTCTCAGAGCTAAGGTATTGATCTCCTCCTCTTCCCGAGCCTATTTTCACTCTCTATTTGTTCAGAGTTTATTTCATGGCATCTTAACCATATAGATATGTTCCTCTAGTCTAGACGGACATTTAAAAAAAAAATCATTCAATTTGGTTGAGAAATGAGGGATATATCAAGCTTTGAAGATGGACGGTTCTCGGGCTAGGCCATTGGGGATGATGACGGAGAGCCGTCTGATCGCGTGTTTTTCTCATCAAAGGATGAGATCAAGCCGGACAGCGCTCCCTTACATGAACTGCGGGCCTAGTCACCGCTGAGGCGGATGACAGCGTCAAATAGAAGTGCGTCGCGTGGAGCTTCGGATCCGCTGTATGTTGACATGGCGCCACATGTTTAAGTAGATAAATAGAGAATTAAATAAATAAAAAATGCCCCTAAACTTGAAAATCCATATCTTGGTGTAGAAAAATCACAAAGATAAAATAAAAATACCCTCTTGCTTAGTGAACAGAGGAGAACAATGTAAAAATAATTTGAAGTACATTTGATGTGTTTCATTTTTAATAAATCAATTAGGTTTATGAGTCTTTTAACTCTCCATGCATGTAAGAATCTCACCATGGCTTGCAATTTTAACATGTTGTAGCCTCTGATAAGGGGAACATTCCGTGATTTTTCCAAAGTCAGGGGAGACCTCTAGACAGAGATCCATATTTACATAAATTAGTCATAATAATTAGCATGTTTCTTAGAAAAATCTAAGAAAATTTTGGTAGGTCTACTATGACCAGAGAACTATTTGAAAAATATTTCATGAGCCAAGTTGTTCAAAATGTATCTAACCTTCACAAACCCTAAAATAAAAAAAATAATTAATTTTGGAAAATACAAATATTTAAAAGACTTGATTTTTGATCTCCACAGTTGTTTAAGACTCAAAGACCTCCCCATAAAAATTTCAATATAATTTGAACTCATTTAATAACTCAAATTGATTTTCTAAGTTAAATGACATTTTTGACACTAAAATGATTTTTAATAATCAAAATATAACTCAAAAAATTATGGAAACTAATTTTTGAAGTTTTGGGTGATCAAGAGAATTTTCTAAAAATAAAATGGTGTTTAAAATAAAAACTACATTTTTAGCCTATTTTTAATATTTGAATAATAAAAAAATATTAAAAATCACAAAGATAATAAAATTCATGAAAATATTCTAAATTATTTTCTAAACACTTATGAACAATTAGAATATTTTTTCTGATTTTATAAATAAAGATATTGAATTTTGAAACTTAAAAATATTTTTTAAAGGCTAAAAATGAATTTTTCACTAAAATAATTCTAATAATTAAAATAAAATAAAAAAAAAATGCGAAATTTATTTCTTTGGGTTCCTTAACATCAAAGAGATTTAATAAAAATTAAAAACATAATTTTCCACATTTAAAATATTTTATAATTAATAAACACTCCAGAACTTGAAATAATTTTAATAATTCCAATAAAACTTAATAAATCATGAAAGTTGGTCCCATTGATTCTCTAGTCTAATTCTACCTCCAATAAAAATTTCAAGGGATTAGACTTTGCCTTGGTCAAGTTATGTAATTTTCTTTAAAGAAATCATAATTTTGAATTAAACTAAATATGTAAATTAAATTAAATTTGAAAAAAATCACATTTTCTCCTCTGATGTCTTAATTGACCCATGAGAGAGGTGAGATAGAAATTTAAAAGTCATTTGAATTAAATTTGATAAATTTTGAAGTGATAGAGCCTTAGGGGCAAAAGTGTAATTTTGGAAATTTGGCCTTAATTAACATTTAGGCATAATTCAAAGAATGAAAATGGTAACTTCTGATTTTAACTAAATCATTTGGATAATTGAAACCAAAAGGGGATTAATTGGTAGAAACCAATCTCACTTTTGTTAATTAAAGCATAAATTTGTAATTTTCTTAAATTATTAAAATTTGGAACCTAGTTAAATAAATGATGCTAGAGTTAGGGGTATGATTTCGGGTGTTGATAACTCACTAATTTAATACCCCTATTTGAGGTTAAAATGATTTTCAAAAGTTTTAAAAATGAATCATCATCACTTAAAATTTTAATCTCTTTCAAAAATGACTAACACATCTACCAAAATATTAAGGGCTTAGTAGTGACCTAAGATAAATCAAATATGATTAAATAATGATAAGAAAAGTGAACATAATTAAAATTGAATATCTTTAAAACACTACAAGCCCAAATTAAAAAGTTGGTTGAGTGCCTTGATAACATTAACTTGCCCCTTTTAAGGGTCTTCACCCGCATAATTTACAAATTAAATCACAAATGAAAATTACCCAACTCTTAGGGATAATTGAAACATCATTGTTCACTGAGCATTAAATGTATTTATAGGATGTATTATTAAGCAACATAATTAGTTTAAATGAGCTCGAGACTTTTCACTAGGCGGTGAGAGGGAAGCATGGACTTGCTTCTTCCTCTAGACCTATTGGATACCTCAGATGTCTACTAAACTTAATATGTTTTGCTTAACAAAAATGATCCTTAATTAAACTAATAGGGACCCACCAAGATATGACTTAGGGTTTAGGTTGGTCACCAAAACTTTACTTTCCTGCTTCATATATGCCCTGACATGCATTTTGAGTTTCAGGTGGTGGAACGAGAAGACTCGCCAGGTACGTTTTTACAGTTTACAGTGCCGTCTTTCTTGTACTTTCATACTGTACTTTTAATGTTAACACAAACCTGCATGCTAAACAACGATGTCACCCTGCATGAAAACTAAAGCTATCAGGATAGCCACAAAACTAAAACCAAAACTAAAATCAACCAAGATAAAATTCATCCCCATAACATTCAAAAATATAAGACAACTCAAAATTTAATCACAAACATCACACAAAAAAATAAATTACAACTAAATTATGACGTCTCTATAGGATGATCAGGAATCCCTTAGAGGAGGTAATCTACGATTGCTAACGAGGCTTCCCACGGTCTAAATGAAATTATGGAACTCATTAGGTTAAGTTTAGTAAATTCATTTGGACTAAGTGAATCCAATACAAAATAGTGGTGCCAAAACGAGGGAATCATAGGATCCTAACCGGTGTCGCTTTAATCAACTTTAACATCCCCCATAACATTTAAAGAACTACAACCATATGGCTGTTTGATTTGACATCATAACTTGACACCCTAAAAAACTCAAACTCATTGCAGCAAAGAGCTTGAAGTTAGCATGATGGGCAACATGACCATCTTCAACAGCAAAACCTGTCTTCCCCAGTTAAACCAATTTCGTTTCCTTAGAATTAAACAACTAAACCATAAGATTTTGAGATTGTCTGCTTATGCAACATAAATCCTCACCTTATCTTTAGGTCTTTGTACAACCATGTTGTGCAATATATGCTCTAACTCGTCTTAGGATTCCGAGGTTATTGCCCGCCATGACTTAAAACTCTCACATCTTCCGGGCTATTTTTGCGATCATTTCACATGAATGTAAGCCCAAACAAATAAAATTAGCAAGATGAAACACCTAAATAATTTCTCCTCAAAATTGAACCCAAACAATAGAATAAACCGAGAAGTCATCGAGGTACTCTTCTGGATCCACGACATCCCTTAGTTCTTCCTCATCTGGATTCCAAAAATAAAATGCTCCAAGTTTGAGCCAATCCCATTTCACACCTCTTTGTCTGATATCATTAAAAAGTCCTATCCTTTTGAAATCCTTGAAGGTAATATTTCCCGATTTTTTTTGAAAGTTTTCTTAGGTGGCTTTGGTCATTTAAGAGGTAATTAACTATAGGGGCTTGCCTTTATAGGAAACTTTTCTGAACCTAGCTTAATATAAACCCTATTTAATTCTTCATATTAAATAAGGGAAATTGTCGGCAAATAAAACGGTTTCGCGGACCAAATGAACATCATATATTTCTTAGTTTATCTGATCAAGCCTCATTCTTAAGTCTTGTGTTTATCCTTCGGGATAGATACAAGATTGAGGTATAGTGCTCTTTCATTTAAACTATGAAAAAAATGGGGTCAGTTTGATTTCATATTTTTCTAAACATTAAAATGACTTTCCGAAGCGGGCGATGGGATTTCGATTCCGATGACTGACAGTTTCTTATGGGCAACTCCCCAACCAAAATAGTGTCAACAGCTTCTAGCAACTCTGCTGGAGAAAACTTTCTCTTTCCATTTAAATCAGAAAAGTACTATCTTCATATATTGATAATGTGTACATATCCCTCTTGGACCAAATTACCCTTCTTCCGTTGACTTACTTTACCCATTTCTATCTTGGGAAAGTACAGCCAACTCTTTGGACTTTAGGATTGCTTGTTCAATCACCTTTGAACAGAGGGGTTCAGAAGACCATTAAGGACTGTTTAAATCTTCATGTGGGGTCGGAACCCCAATAGGTGTGTCGGTGGACTAGTTCCACCTAGGCATTGTGTGTTGCTAAATGGGTCCCGCACTGGGACCTAAACACTTCACATCTCCCTTCCAAGTCTGATTTGCTATTTTATAAATTAAATCAAATTGTGTTGTGCTACACATGCTTCAAAATTAATTTAAATGACCTTTTACTAAAATTTTTTTAAAATTCCCATTAAACTAAGACTTACCCGGTTTAAGGATCAACCTCTATTAATTTTTAGTGCTTGCACTAAGATTATGGGGTTTTGGCCATATAACTAACCCCAAAACTTTCTGTTGCTATGCTGCTGCAATGGCCTACCCAACGTTGGCTTTTTCATGCAACTTGCAGACAAGCCATGAAGCCCGCAACGTTGCTCCCACCATTAAGTTTGGAGCCAGATTTGAAGACCTCGAGGTTATCTTTGGGAAGGCTCCATTTATCGTGATGAAAGTCACCGCTCCAGAAGTTCAGGAGTCATCTGCTGAATTCAACCTGAACTGTCTTCAGGACTTACCTTCCTACAAGAGAGCCAAGACTACTGTTGCCGTCGTGGCACCTACCAAGCCTGCTGTCCCCGCTGTTGCCAAGGGAAAGAAGTAATGATCATGGAAGATTTGACTGAGGGATTAGCTATCCTGCCATTAGCATTCGAAATCGGGTTGGGTTCAAAGACTACACACAAACCCAGACTCAAAGGAGAAATCGCAACAGGAGAGTTCGGAGGGCTACTAAAGATCAGGCTCCTAAATAAGTACCTATTGATGAAGATCCTCACCAGGACGAGTTAGAATTATCAGAAGCATATCCACTTCTGCGGGGAAGTAGATTCCATCATTTGATGGATACCAACAGGTACAAAAGTATCCAAAAGATCGCCGCTGCATTACCATCACTTCATGGACAGGGTGTAGAGAGAAAGAAGTCTACTTGTATCACCCGAGTCAGTTCAGTTTTTCAGAGGCTAGCCGCCAAAGAAGGCTGTTTAGTGAGTGAACTTTTTTAAACGAGTGGGACATGCAATATCCCCTCGCATGAAGAAAGAAATTTTAAAGTACATTAGATCCGCCAAACAATCTCAGAAGTTAACTGAAGCTTTGCCTACTGGTATTCCTGTCTAGTTATTCTTGAGAAGCAGAGTTGATACCACCATAGTCAACACTGAGTCTGCCGTCGCCAGGACCGCAGGCCGTCGACCTGTTAAGTCAAGACTAGGTCCAAGAATCTTACCAATCACCCACTACAAGGATGTTCCTAAGATTCCAAAGGAAAAGACAAAGAGATTACCCAATACTGTAGCTGGTCTGCACCATGGGGAGCATACTCTTCCTTGGCATACAGATGTTGCTGCTAGGACACTCCGTCCTGAAGCATCATTGTCAAAGAAGAGGGTGTGGATACCCAAGGTCGCTGTACAAATACAGTCTAATAGGCCTACAGGGCAAGTTCATGGAATGAAGTCAGGGTTCGAAGTATCTAACATCATCGCAGCGATTGCGAGTGAAATGGAAGATCAAGAGGAGGAGGTCCAAAGGGTCCTCCAGATCTTAGAACAATTAAAGAATCAATGATTGAATAAAAAATTGAAAAGCTCAGGGTCGAGATTTCCGAGTTGGATCGGGAACACGGAGTTTTCATCAACAACAATGATGAAGATTTTGACTATAATGACTACCTTGAAGAGGATTTCATGGATGTCCATGTCATTGAAATCAGAGCCGCTACATCTGTGCTCGAGGCTCAACCTATGGTCGAAGAGAACGCCGTAGATGAGTTACGCAGGACTATCCTCCTTAGGGATGAACAAGTCTATCAACTGGAGAAAATAATAGAAGAGATGGCCGCAACCATGACCGCCATGACCACCATTCAAGGGCAATCACAAGCACCCAACTAGCATCTCCAAATATCAACCAACTAGAGATAATACACATTACAGATGAAAGAAGAGAAGTTGCATCGACAAACAGAGATGAGCAACAAAAGAAGGATTCTCCATCAGGCGCCATGTCGAAGAAAGAATTCAAGCAAATGTTCGAAATAGTTTGGGAGGCCTTAACCCAATCTAAGGGCAGTGCATTGATTCTAAAGGGTAGACCTTACTCAGAAAAATTCAATGGCGTACCCTTCCCTAAGGGTTTTGTGGCCCCAAAATTTAAAATATTTGATGGGGCTGGAAATCCCAGACAACATATAGCACAGTTCCGAGCCAGTTGTGGAAACAAAAGAAATAACAAAGCTTTACTCTTCCAACAGTTTGTTAACAGCTTGTCAGGGATCACCTTCGATTGGTATGCTGATTTATCCAACAGATCAGTTAAGACATTTGTAGAGCTGGAACAACTCTTTGTGAAAAGATTTGCCAGAGTGCAACAACATGTATCTATAGGAGAGCTCATGATGGAAAAGCAAAAGCCCAATGAGACTTTGGTGGACTACATCTTGACGTAGAGAAACTTTAGGATGAAGTGTGAAGCTCAGCTACAGGAACATCATGCGATTGAGATCTTACTCAAAAGCATTCATGGGCAAGTAGCTTTCATGCTCAAGGGACTCACCATCAAATCTCTCGAGAAGCTACTCAGTAAAGCCAACAGTCTTCAAGAAGAAATCAAACATATGGATTCACACGAGAAGTCCGAGGCAACTAGAGTGTTTGAAAAGAAATCAAGAACAGTAGCGACTGTTGATAAAGGAAAACAACCAATGAAGATATATGTAGAAAATCATCGTCAGCCTTCATCACAGTAGGCTCAGAAACAAAATAGCCAATCCAACCAGCGACCACCTCAAGAAAGGTCACCTCGAACAGGGAATAAGAGAATATCTCTGGTAGAATGACAAAAAATAGTGTATTCTTTCAAAGATGAAGCTGTATCCAAAATGTTCAGAAGTTTGATGAAGAAGCCTGAGTTCAGACTATCAGATCCAAAGAAGCCCGAAGAGTTTGATAGAAAGGATGAACCAAATTATTGCCTGTATCACTGACTGCTCAAACACACTATAGAAGAATGCTTCATCTTTAAGGATTGGCTCAAAAAGAATCTTAAATAAGGGAATATAGCAATCCCGAAAGAATATTTAAGAGAACCTGAAAAAGATTCTATAAATATGATTACGGCCGAACCAATCTCTCCGATTGATCCATACACAGAGAAGAGGGATGGAGTACGACTTGGGACAAAGTTAAGAGGGTCCCAAATCAAATCCATAATTCATCGAAACAATCTTCCACATACACTAGAAAAGATGGATGAAGTGCGGTTTGGAGAAAATCATCCAAGAAATTATTGAACCAAATCCAGAACGCATCAAAACAAACCTCTGTTTTGAGTCTTCTGCCTGCTAAGCCCGAGATGAAGATTTTGTAACAAGATCCATCATCGTAAAAAATAAAGAGAAAGAAGAATGTCATCGAGAAGATTGATAGCACGAGGAGTAGGATAGGGGCTGCCTCTACTAGATTAGTTATCTCAGATTCGGGGAAGAAAATCTGCAAACCCCTGACTTTGTATGATTATCTTTTTGCCCCTCCGCGGTCTTATGAATATAATGATCATGATTTCAGCTACGTTTTAACTGTTTCTGGTGATAACGTAACTGATTATGACCAATATAACTTTGATCTCCATTCACAAATTGATCCTTAAATCGTACTTGATTCTGACGAACTCATTAACAATACCAAAGAAGACATCAACGATAACAGCTACAACAGCACCGAGAGTGAGGAACCAATCCTCGAGTGCCAGGGTACACCGCTTTCCATCAACTTAGATCTTTTCGACAAAGAAAAAACACCAAAAAATTCAACAAAGGTACCTTAAGAAGAAAAAATTACTGAAATAAACTTAAGGAGCGGGAAAGTGTTGCCCCCGAGAAAAGCTCCAGTGGATAAAGAAAAACAAATAGTAACTCGAGAAGAACTACCTCCACCTACACTAGTGGAAGAAACACATAACCAAGAGAAAATTGGAGGACCATACAAAGTGGATTATAATGTGTTAGCTCATCTTAGGAAGTTGCCAACCCAATTAAGCATCTATGACGCTTTAATCCTATCAAAGGAGATGAGAGAGTCTCTGGTTACAACGTTGCTCAACCCAGAGATTTGCTTAACTCAGTTGGCCAGCACATCCTCGGATGAAGTTTGCTCATTGAAAGAACATCCTGGGGTGACCTTCACAGATGAAGATTTGTTGCTTGGTACCGCCGACCACAACCGACCACTCGACATTTCCGTTAACATCGGCAGATTCGTGTTGTCTAGAATTTTAGTAGATCCTGGAGCATCACTCAACTAGATGAGTCTACGAACATTAGCCTATTTGAACATTGAAACTTTGGATCTTACGACCGATAAAATGATGTTAAGAGGATTCAATCAAAAGGGAGAGAGAGCCCTTGGATTGATTACATTGCCTATGAAGGTTAGAGAACTAGCAAGAACTGCCAAGTTTCATATCATCGACGTCGAGACCTCTTTCAACGCTCTACTTGGTCGAACGTTGATTCATGAACACAACATGGTTTTGCTGTCTCTACACCAGTACATCAAGTACTACAAAGAAGGATAAGCACATTGCATAAAAGGAGATCTATAACCGTTTTCAGTGCATGAAGTTGGCATTCATGAAGATGCTGCCTACTACGCGCCCTCACAGAAAACTATCTTCTCTCACAAAATTGCAACAAACAAAAGTAGAGGTCCAAAAGAAGTACAATGGCAGGGCCATTCAACTCCGCTTAAGTGATCTTCCACTACTCTCTTACAACAAGTTGGTGGAGGTTCTTTTAGTTCGTGCACCTGAGGTCGAGACCGGGGACGTGGACAGGCAAGAACCAACTTAATCGTTGAATGGACTAGACCAACCATCAACATCAGTGATGAAGATAGTTCCGAAGATGAAATAATGATAAAAAAATAGAGAAAACCTCAATACGAGATATCCTTAGAAGATGCAAAGAAAAGTGAATATGAGACGATGTATGATCGGATAAACCACTATGTGAATACTACGATCCTCCCTCAAAAGGTCTAGAGTTTAGAGGTCAAGGAAGTCAATAGTGTTGGTAAAAAACCGAGCAAATTTTATCGCGCTTCTACCTCTACTAATCTTGAAAATCATGTAAATTTGGATGATGATCCTAATGAATTAATGAAATTACCTTTTGGTTACTTCTCGCCTTACGTATAAAAGTTAATTCAACAAGGACACTTACCAAAACAAATTCTAAGAGTTAAATTACAACTTTTTGAAAAATTATGGAATATTAAAAGTCAAACTCCAAACTCAAAAGAAGGTCTCAAATTTGGTACAGTTGGAGCAGTTGATGATTCATAATTTTGTATGATTGTTACTAGTGAATCAGGAGAGGATTGCATCAATATAGAGGATGACTCTACTGATCAATTGATAGAAGATGCTCCATCAGAATTTAAGGAAATTAAATTAAAGGTTGATGAGTTGAAAGAAATCAACCTCGGGACTGAAGAGCAACCCCGACCTGCATTTATAAGTTCTATACTTAACAATGAAGAGTCTTTATAACTGATGAAATTACTAACAGAATTCAAAGATTGCTTTGCATGGAGCTATGATGAAATGACAGGACTGTTAGTAGAGGTTGCAGTTCATAAACTCGGGATAGATAATGATATGACCTCATTAAAACAAGCTCCAAGAAGAATGCACCTTGAAATAGAGCAACAAGTCATCGCCAAGGTGAAGAAATTAATAAATGCTAACTTTGTAAAAGAAGAGCAATACCCCACATGGTTAGCCAATATTGTACCTGTCAAGAAGAAAAATGGACAAATTTGTGTTTACGTCGACTTCAGAGATCTAAACAAAGCATGTCCGAAAGACGAGTTTCCACTATCAAGACCAGAAATGATGGTGGATATTGCTTCTACACATAAAATCTTCTCTTTCATGGATGGATCATCGGGATACAACCAAATAAAGATGGCTCCCAAGGATGCAGCACTATAGCCTTCACAACACCGATCAGAATTTTCTGCTACACAGTGATGTCGTTTAGGTTGAAGAACGCTGGATCAACGTATCAACGTGCAATGACGAAGATTTTTTACGACCTCATTTACAATCAAGTAGAATGCTACATGGATGATTTGATAAAAAAAAAACAAAAAATAGATCATTTGTGCTATTTGAGGATCGTGTTTGAATGGTTACGACGATATGACCTTAAAATGAATCCTTTAAAGTGTGCCTTAGGCGTTACCTCTGGGAAATTTTTAGGATTCGTTGTCCATCATTGGGGAATCGAGATTGACCCAGATAAGATTAAAGTTATCTTGTAAATGCCTCCTCCTAAAGCCTAAAAAAAACTACGTTCCTTCCAGGAGAAGTTGGCATATCTGAGACGCTTTATTTCTAATCTCTCAGGTAGGTGTCAGCCATTCTTGACATTAATTAAAAAAGGATGCCAAATTCATTTGGGAAGAGAAATGTCAGCGGGCCTTTGAGGATGTTAAACAATATTTAATGACACCTCTTATTTTGGCAGCCCCTATCCCAGGAAAATTGTTGATACTTTATACTGCGGCCTTAGACGACTCTCTCGGAGCCTTGTTAGCTCAGGTCAATGATGAGGGTAAAGAAAATGCACTCTACTATTTGAGTCATCGTCTGATACCAACTGAAGTAAGGTATCCACCTATTGAGAAGAATTTTCTGACATTAATTTGTGTTGCTTAAGAGCTTAGACATTACATGCTCTCTCATAAGATTACCCTAATTTCAAAAGTTAACCTATTACAATATTTGATGACCCGACCAACACTCTCCGGACGTCTAGCAAGATGCTCAATGATCTTATTGCAATTTGGTATAGCTTTTTTTCCCCTCCGTGCTATCAAGGGACATATTCTAGCAGACTTTCTCGTCGCACACCCACTGTCAGCTTGGTCCCCTCTCGACAATGAACTACCAGATGAGCAAGTATTACAAATAGAATTCTCCAGTGCGCAATGCTGGGAGATGTACTTCGACGGTGCATAGGATCAGACACAGTCATACCAGGCAAAGTAGGGATCAGTTTGATCTTTATCACGCCGGACAAGGGTATGTTAAGGTTCTCATACCTCCTAACAGAGCCGTGCACCAACAACAAAGCAGAATATGAAGCCCTAATCATCGGATTGGAGTTGACAATCTCAATGGATATAACAAACATTGCCATCTACGGTGACTCTCAACTCGTCATTGAACAAGTCGCTGGACAATACAAAATTCTGAAACCAAGACTAGTAGAATATCACCGATACATGTTGAAGCTACTAGAGCAAATCCCCTACGTGACTATCTACCAGATTCCTAGGGGAGATAATGCCCATGCCGACGCGCTATAAAAACTCGCTAAAGAATTGGCATGTACCCCAGAAGATTCCATTGAAATCACAGTACAAGGAAGACAAATTCTATCTTGAATCGACCTCGACAATCTACACAAGCTCGGAAAAGAGGAAACAATGGTTGCAGTTGTTGATATCAATGAAGATTGGCGTAAGCCATTAATAGAATATTTGCATATTGGAAAGCTGCCGGAAGACAAGTTTGAGGCACATCACATTACAAAAAAAGCTATGTCATACGCCTTGGTTGGTGATGTCCTTTACAGGAGATCGTTTGAATAGATGTGGCTACGTTGCCTAAGCAAAGCTGAAGCCCTAAATATTGTCAAAGAAGTACATGCTAGATTGTGTGGCACTCACCAATCAGGAGCAAAAATGAAAATGAAGATCAAGAGACTCAGATATTATTAGCCAACAATGATGTTCGACTGCATGGATATAGCCAAAAAATGTCACCAGTGTCAAGTGCATGGGGTGGTCTTGCACCAACCTCCGAATGTGCTACACCCAACCGTTGCTCAGTGGACATTTGAGTGTTGGGGCATGGACATAATAGGTCCGACAGACCCTCCATCTTCTGAAGGACACAGGTTCATACTTACCACTATAGATTACTTCTCCAAATGGGTAGAGGTAGTGCCGCTACGAGAGGTTACGACACAACACGTCATTCAGTTCTTCAAAAGCCAAGTCGTCTACCGTTTCAGAGTACCGCGAAGAATAGTTTCCAATAATAGGAAAACTTTTAAAAGCACAAAAATTAAAAATTTTGTCAAAAGACATGAGATAGATTGGATATACTCTATAATTTACTATCACAGAGCGAACATATTGGCTGAGGCCTTCAACAAGACATTGGTACAAATTTTAAAGAAAACACTGGACAAAAACAAAAGAGATTGGCACAAAAAATTGCTAGAAGCTTTGTGGGCCTACCGAATGACGTTTAGAACTCCCCCTCAGTGTACACCCTACATGCTCATGTACGGGGTCCGAGGCCGTGCTACTGCTAGAAATTTAGTCGCCGTCTCTCAAAGTCGGTATCGCCAACCAACTCACAACAGAAAAAGTGCAAAGCTCAAGCTCGAGGAACTAGAGAGTCTGGAATGAAAATAACTTGAATCACAACAACATCTGGAACTTTACCAGGCAAAGATGGTACAAGCTCATGACAAATTGGTCCGCCCAAGGACATTCAAAATTGGTGACCTCATCCTCGTGCTCAAAAGGCCTATTCTTGCATGCCGCAAGATAGGTGGAAAATTTGAGCCAACTTGGGAGGGACCATTTATCGTTGAAAAGGTCTATGTAGGAGGAGCCTACTTGTTAGTTGACTTCCGGGATGAAAGACCCATGCTACCAATCAACAGACGATACCTGAAGACATACTACCTAACCTGACATTGCTTGCCTTCGCTTGATTTGAAATTTTGAAATTATAGTTGTTTTAAGGTCATCTATGTGGCCAAAAGTATGTGACCGAGTCCAAAATTTTTGTAACAAAATTAACCTCAACATAATAAAAATTACACACTTCAATTCCCTCTTTTCAAACTTAATATGCTACTAGATTAAACACAATTCAAACATAAATAAATGATCTCTTCACCAAAATAAACTAAAATTTTCTTTAGTAAATACTTTGTTTTGTTCTTGTTCATGCTAAGTTTCAGCCCACTGACATTTTTCCTGTCGTCTGCACAGAAATGTCAGGCCAGAGGCTGATCTTTGCCTTCAAAGATGGCTGGAATCTCACACTAAATGAAGAATGGTGCCGTAGGGCGACACTATAGATTTCAACATGGAATTTAACCAAGTTGGCATGGATTACGATGGTGCTTTAATGAATTTTATCAGTTGACGGGAAAAGGAAGGGCTACCCTCACTACTAAGGGTAGCCACCAAAGACAGTGCGTCACTAAAAGGAAAGAATGTGATGGTACAACAGGACCCGATGGAGGGGCCAAGCCGTTTACCATCCATGATAGCTACGCCGACTGGGGGCCTAGTTGCTACTGATAATGAAAGGATACCATTTGCTCCACTACAAAGAACATAATGAAGAAACACCAGCCGATGAAAACAGAGAGCATTCTTATGAGAAGAGAAGAGACGTCAGAAAGAGGCAGACAACTTGCTCACTCCTATTTTTGAGGGACACATTTATGATCCAGGCATGAAAGAGACCTCCTCCAGCCAGCCTGCTACGGATGAGGAGTCCTAGTTTGTTACAAAGCTAAAGAAACTACCAGCTTCAGATGTTTTGTGTATAGGTTGCCCTACCTACATGAGTGCCAACTGTAGGGGCATTCGTGGAGTGCCCGGACTGCAATGTCCTACATCTACAACACTACAACACTTTAGAGGAATATGCATCTACCGATGATGGGTCTCAGATCACCGACTACCTGATAGAGGTAGAGCCATATGTCCTAATGGATGTAGAGCCATATGTTTTGAGCGGTACAGAGCCAAACGTCCTCTTAGACGCATAATCATACATTCCGTCAAAGCCAGAGACATCACTAGCTTGGGTTCCCGCTGATGCTCAAATGAGGGAATACCCGAGACAACTGTCGACTCCCAGTATGGTGGAATATTATAAAATGAGCAAAGTAAATAAAAGAGACTTCGAGTTCTATGAAGGAGTACAGGGAAAATTCATCAACATACTGGAGGGATTAGAAATGTATATCAGAGTCTTCTTAGATATTAATGAATAGAGTATTCTCGACTGCATTTTTGACCTAAGGGATAGAGGTCGAGCAGGTTTACTTATGGAAAGGACCTATTATGAGTCAAGGAATTGGATGCGAGGAAAAGGGAGGATTACAATCCAGTATGGCTGTTGCTACAACTTCACAAATGACAGACAAGGAAATCTCCCTGGGATCCTCATACACGATCAAGTAAATCCACTACTGCAATTGATAAAGTGGATGATCAAAAGAATGGAGTATTTTGCCCTCTACCTACATTCCAAATAGTTGTATTATCAACATCTACAATGAAGATGATTGCATTCCTCCACACATCGATCACCATGACTTCGTGAGGCCTTTTTGTACGGTCTCATTCATAAGTAAAAGTAACATCTTATTTGGGAAAGAAATTGATAACTTCGGCCCTGGTGAGTTCAGAGGCTCTGTGGAGATTCCCCTACCATTTGGCTCAGTGCTTGTTCTTAAAGGTAACGGTGCAGACTTTACCAAGCATTGCATTCCAGGAGTGCGACACCATAGGGTGTCTGTGACCTTTCGATGGATGGACGATAACAAGATGCCACACAGATTTCAACTAGATCCAGAACTGGAGGAACTACTACCTTACGAGCTATGAGAGGGTTGCAAATCTAACAACATGTAAAGGGAAATCTTTTCCTGTAGCGTGGCTTAGAAGGTCAGCTCGATCAGGAGCTCGTCACAGCAGGAACAGACAGTCAGAGGATTCCTTTCTCCTTTACTACATTACAAAAATGTGATATGTACCAAAGATGCTCAGCCTATAATGTATACTTGGCATGATATATTTTAGATGTACTTTGATGCATTTCACATATTATACTTTTTGAGGCGTTGGCCTACACTTGATCTGTAACATTTTGTTGGAGCAGATTAATGAAGTTTCTTTCAGAAATGTGTCTTTTTGTCAATTGCCTTTTGTGTGATAGATGGAAGCCACAAACCACACATTGGTTCAAAATTACAACGAACAAAGAACAAAACAACAAACAAAAAAAATTTAACAATAATAAAATTTAATAAAAAATTGCCAATAGACAAACAACAAAACAACTCTCTTTTGAAAAAATCAACAAACTAAAATCAAATTTTGAAAGCATATTTTGAAAAATTAAATATGATAAAAATAACAAGAAAAGAAAATAATTATGTTGAGTGGATTCTTTCAATTTCAGAGTTTCTTACTCTTTGCTCATACGCACAACTATCTTTATCTGCACTAATTCTCTTCACATCCTCGCGGAATTTCACATTGTGCGCAAAAGCTCACAAATTTTCACAAATCCTCTTCAACAATGTCAACCTTTACATACGACACATGTCTTTAAATTAAACACTACAAACTCTGTAGAATTCTCATTTTCGAATCAGTCCCTAATTTCTGATTCACCCTTTTGAGGCCGGTCCTTACCTTCTGACGCTCTCTTTACAGATTGATCCTTACCTTTTAATTCTCATTTTTGAATCAGTTCCTAATTTCTGATTCACCCTTTTTGAGGCCAGTCCTTACCTTCCGACGATCTCTTTTGAGATTCATCCTTAACTTTCAATTCTTATTTTTGAATCAGTCCCTATTTTATGATTCACCCTTTTTGAGGTCGGTCATTACCTTCTGACGCTCTCTTTTTGAGATTGACTCCTACCTTTCAATTCTCATTTTAGAATGAGTCTCTAATTTTTTATTCACCCTTTTGAGGTCGGTCTTTAACTTTCCACGCTCGCTTCGAATCAGTCTCTAATTTCTGATTCACCCTTTTTGAGGTCGATCCTTACCTTCCGACGCTCTCTTTTTTAGATTGATCCCTACCTTTCAATTCTCATTTTAGAATCAGTCCCTAATTTATGATTCACCCTTTTGAGGTCGGTCCTTACCTTCCGACTCTCTCTTTTGAGATTGATCACTACCTTTCAATTCTCATTTTCGAATCAATCCCTAATTTCTAATTCACCCTTTTGAGGCTGGTCCTTACCTTCCGACGCTCTCTTTTGAGATTGATCCCTACTTTTCAATTCTCATTTTCGAATTAGTCCATAATTTCTGATTCACTCATTTGAGATCATTCCTTACCTTCCAACACTCTCTTTTGAGATTAATTCTTACCTTTCAATTCTCATTTTTGAATTAGTCCTTAAATTATGATTCACCATTTTTGAGGTTGGTCCTTACCTTCCGGCGCTCTCTTTTGAGATTGATCCTTACCTTTCAATTCTCATTTTCGAATCAATCCTTAACTTATGATTCACCTTTTTGAGGTCGGTCCTTACCTTCTGATGCTTTCTTTTGAGATTGAGCATTAACTTTTAATTCTCATTTTAGAATTAGTCCTTAACCTTTAATTCACCCTTTTGAGGTCGGTCCCTACCTTTCGACGCTGTCTCTTGCGATTGATCCTTAACTGTCAATCTTTATCCTGACATTAGTCCCTAACCTCTGATTCCTCTCTTTTCATGATCGATCCATAACTTTTGACCCTCTTATAAAATTAATATCTGAATTTCAAATCCAACCCCGGGGTCAGCACTTACACACAGATTCCCATCTTCTATAAATTCCTGAAATCTCATAACTTCTAAATCCACTCTCCAATCCCCAGCGAGAGTCCCTACTTCTTGACTTTGATCAAATATTCACCTGCTATATTCCCCAGTGGAAGCAAATAACACACACAATCCCACACCTCTTGTATGCCTCTGGACTTAGGAGTTTGTATTGGTTTTGTTGATCTCTTCAGTCAACGCCAATGCGCGCAATGTGCTTTCCCAACACACCATATCTATTGGGGGTCCATTTTGTTGACCTCGTTTTTGGTTGAGGTATAATTTTCCTCTTTAGTAGAATAAGGTCTAGCCATAGGACTTCTTGTGGACTATTCCCGGAAAACTAGAAAATGAACCCTCGCCATTAAAAATTCTAAACTCCTCTTTACTCAACTTGAAGTTCTACATATTGGTCCAAACCTCTAGCACTTAGTAGGTGGGGTCACAATGGGGGAGCTCAAGAAGAGTTCCTATAGGATTGTTGTACCTTAGGGTTGGCCCTGGGTGTTGGTTTAGAGCTAAGGCACTCACCAACAATCACCTCACTCACAACCACTCACAAGCACAAACTAAAATTTCTTAACTTTCATCTCTTGATACTTTTGGGATACTCATGTAGATGGTCCCCTAAACCCACTGGCCCTAGGCAAGGGTTTAGCTAAGACCAGTACATAGAGGACCAAAAATGAGGTTTCCATTGGTCCATGACTTATTTATGGTGGTTGGCACCCCAACTCTACCAAAATGCCCAACTTACCCTTTTGCCCCTAAACTCCCCCAAATTACCTAGATACCATTGGGACCCTAAATTTGGCCAAGATTCCGAAATTTACCCAAAATACCCAAATTTATTCAAAAATCATTTTAAGCCTTTTGAAAATATCCAAATTACCCAAAAATACCAAAAAATTGCCAAATTACTAAAATACCCCTCCTTAGCCCAAAATTTCAAAAATTCCAAAAATTCCCACAAATTCCCACAATATCCTAAATATTCCTAATTTCACTTTTCTCAACTACCACATGACCTAATTTGGCCATTTTGATCATTTTGACCAAAACCCCCAAATGGCCTTTTTCCGCAAATATACCTCAAATGTCCATCAAATTGGTCCCAATTTCCCTCAATCTCAATCCTAAACTTAAATTCATCTTTCATATGACCAATCTAAATAAAATCCAATCTCAATTGGCCCATTCCTTGAGCCCAATTTTGATCTAAATCAAAAGCCCCAATTTTGGCCACATGACCTATTCTCACCTAATTAAACCCATAACCCACTCAATTTGCCACAATTTATATTGAAAACTCTTCATAACATTCTTAAATATAAAAATTGACCTTAAATTGCCCTTGGTGAATCCTCAATTTCTTTAAATTGTAACCTAAATTCAAAAATCCCCAAATTTGACCTAAATTGGCCATGTCTCAAAATTCCACCAAATTGATTGCCTTAACCCCAAAATTGGCACACAATTCATGTTGAAAACTCTTCATAACATTTCCATTGACCATTCTTAACAATCAATTTGGACTTAGCCTAAGGCTAGCCCAATCTAGACCCAAGTCTAGCCCAACATGCCCAAATTCACCAAAATTCCAAAATCCTTCAAATTGAAACCCTAATTGAACTCAAAATTCTTTCAATCATTCACCAAAAATATTCATTGCGATCATCTAAATCAAGTTCACTATTCAATTGGGCTTGAAATCATAGCTAGCCTAACCCAAACCCAACCCTTGACAATGTGAACTTAAATGGACCCATGACCAAAATTGATTAAATTAAACTCAACATGACCAAATTAACTCCACCACAGCCAATCCTAGGACCCCTAGGACAGAACCAAGACCACCTAACCCAAGATAAATGAGTTATGGACCAAGGGTCCTCCAAATTAAGGGATTTATTGCCTTAATTGCCCAACCAAAGATATTCTTGCCAAATCTTCCCACCAATTTAAGTTAATTGCTTTGACAGATTCCTCTGAGGTTTTTGAACTCCTAGGCACCTCCCCATGCCATGGCCAACTGGCCTAGTCGCCGGAGAAGCCAAAACTGAGGGCCACTGACAGCGACATTATATATGCTTAAAAATACAAGAATTTGATATCGCTGCTAGAAGATTTAAATCCCCAGCAACGACACAAAAAACTTGACAGCGACTTATATATGCTTAAAAATACAAGAATTTGATACCGCTACTAGAAGATTTAAATCCCCGACAACGGTGCCAAAAACTTGATGCAACTTTTAATATGCAAAAATTTATGAACCCATATTTATATATTTATAATAATTTTGTAAAGTTACAATTTCAAATGCAAGTGTACGTATCATCAAGTAATACAGGGCTCTAGTGGAGTCCCATTTATCGATCCCACAGGGAAGCGAGGTAAGAAGTCCTTAGTCAAATTTTAATCTACTACAATTAGTCCTTAATTTGGAATTTCGATTAAAATGATGTTTTATCTAGCAACTACACCTAAATGCAAGTGTTAAATGTAAAGATAATAACTATAACTAAATGCAAATATTAATTCTAA